>CAUYTI010005447.1:0-20264 GCA_963575145.1 Galago senegalensis
AATGAAGATATGAGTTATCAGAACCTCTGATATACCACAAAGGCAGTCCTAAAAGGGAAATTTATAGCATTGCAAGCATTCCTCAAGAGAACGAAAAGAGAGGAAGTTAACAACTTAATGGGACATCTCAAGCAACTGGAAGAGGAAGAACATTCCAATCCCAAATCCAGTAGAAGAAAAGAAATAACCAAAATTAGAGCAGAATTAAGTGAGATTGAAAACAAAAGGACTATAAAACAGATCAACAAATCAAAAAGTTGTTTTTTTGAAAAAATCAACAAAATCAATAAAATTTTGGCTAACCTAACCAAGAAAAAAAAAAAAAAGAATGAAGTCTCTAATCTCATCAATCAGAAATGGTAAAGATGAAATAACAACAGACCCTTTAGAAATTCGAAAAATCCTGAATGAATCCTACAAGAAACTTTATTCCCAGAAATATGATAGTCTGAAGGAAATTGACCAATACTTGGAAGCATGTCATTTACCAAGACTTAGCCAGAATGCAGTGGAAATGTTGAACAGACCTATATCAAGCTCTGAAATAGCATCAACTATACAAAATCTCCCTAAAAAGAAAAGCCCAGGACTAGATGGCTTACGCCAGAACTCTACCAAACCTTTAAAGAGGAACTAGTACCTATAGTACTCAACCTTTTCCAAGACATAGAAAAAGACGGAATACTACCCAACACATTCTATGAAGCGAACATCACCTTGATCCCCAAACCAGGAAAAGACCCAACAAGAAAAGAAAATTATAGACCAATATCACTAATGAATATTGATGCAAAAATATTCAACAAAATCTTAACAAATAGAATCCAGAAACACATGAAACAAATTATACACCACGACCAAGTGGGTTTTATCCCAGGATCTCAAGGATGGTTCAACATATGTAAATCTATAAATGTAATTCATCACATAAACAAATTAAAAATCAAAGAGCATATGATTCTTTCAATTGATGCAGAAAAAGCATTTGATAATATCCAGCATCCCCTTCATGATAAGAACACTTAAGAAAATTGGTATAGAAGGGACATTTTTTAAACTGATAGAGGCCATCTACAGCAAACCCACAGCCAATATTGTATTGAATGGAGTTAAGTTGAAATCATTTCCACTTAGATCATGAATGAGGCAAGGTTGCCCATTGTCTCCATTGCTCTTTAACATTGTAACGGAAGTTTTAGCCATTGGAATGAGGGAAGAAAAAGCAATCAAGGGTATCCATATAGGTTCAGAAGAGATTAAACTTTCACTCTTCGCAGATGATATGATTGTATATCTGGAAGATACCAGGGATTCTACTACTAAACTCTTAGAAGTAATCAAGGAATACAGCAGTGCCTCAGGTTACAAAATCAACACTAATAAATCAGTAGCCTTTATATACACCAACAGCAGCCAAGCTGAAAAACAGCCAAGGACTCTATTCTGTTCACAGCAGTGCCAAAGAAGATGAAATATTTGGGAGTTTAACAAAGGACACAAAAGATCTCTATAAAGAGAACTATGAAACTCTAAGAAAAGAAATAGCTGACAATGTTAACAAAAGGAAAAACATACCATGCTCATGGCTGGGAAGAATCAACATTGTTAAAATGTCCATACTACCCAAAGCACTATATAATTTTAATGCAATCCCCATTAAAGCTCCACTGCCATACTTTAAAGATCTAGAAAAAAATAATACTTCATTTAATATGGAATCAGAAAAAAACTTGAATAGCAACGACATTACTCAGGAACAAAAACAAAGTAGGAAGAATTACGTTACCAGACCTCAGACTATACTATAAATCGATAGTGATCAAAACAGCATGGTACTGGCACAAAAACAGAAAGGTAGACGTATGGAACAGAACAGAGAGCCAAGAAATGAATCCAGCCACCTACCGTTATCTGAGCTTTGATAAGCCAATTAAAAATATTGAGTGGGGAAAAGATTCCCTATTTAACAAATGGTGCTGGGCTAACTGGACGGTGACCTGTAGAAGACTGAAACTAGATCCACACTTTTCACCATTAACTAAGATAGACTCTCACTGGATTAAAGATTTAAACTTAAGACATAAAACTATGAAAATACTAGAAGATAACATAGGGAAAACACTTGAAGAAATTGGCTTGGGTGAAAATTTTATAAGGAGGACCCCTTGGGCAATTAAAGCAACATCAAAAATACACTTTGGGGACCTGATCAAACTTAAAAGTTTCTGCACAGCCAAGAACACAGTAAATAAAGTGGGTAGACAACCCTCAGAATGGGAGAAGATATTTGCTGGTTATATCTCTGACAAAGGTTTAATAACCAAAATCCACAGAGAACTCAAACGTATTAGCAAGAAAAAAACAAGCAATCCCATCTCAGGGTGGGCAAGGGACTTGAATAGAAATGTCTCTAAAGAAGGTAGGCACATGGCCTACAGATATATGAAAAAATGCTCTCCATCCTTAATCATCAGATAAATGCAAATCAAAACTACTTTGAGGTACCACCTAACCCCAGTAAGATTAGCCCATATCATAAAATCCCAAAACCAGAGATGTTGGTGTGGATGTGGAGAAAAGGGAACACTGCTGGTAGGAATGCAAATTAATTCATTCCTTTTGGAAAGACACCTGGAGAACACTGAGAGAACTAAAAATAGACCTGCCATTTGATCCTGCAATTCCTTTATTAGGTATATGTCCAGAAGACCAAAACTTGAATTACAACAAAGATATTTGTATCAGAATGTTTATTGCAGCCCAATTTATAATCGCTAGGTCATGGAAGAAGCCTAAATGCCCATCTACCCATGAATGGATCAATAAATTGTGATTTATGTACACCATGGAATACTATATAGCCCCAAAGAAAGATGGAGACTTTACCTCCTTCATGTTTATATGGATGGAATTAGAAAATGTTCTTCTTAGCAAAGTATCTCAAGAATTGAAGAAAAAGTATCCAATGTACACAGCCCTATTTTGAAACTAATTCAAAGCTTTTATAGGAATGTCATAACCTAATTATAGCCTTAGAATATTGGAAGCAGGTGGGAGAGGGCAGGTGAGGGGAGGTGGATGGGGGGAGGGAGGGTGATTAGTGGG
Organism: Galago senegalensis; assembly: GCA_963575145.1. NCBI lineage: Eukaryota > Metazoa > Chordata > Mammalia > Primates > Galagidae > Galago > Galago senegalensis. The sequence goes on from CAUYTI010005447.1 coordinate 3,106, forward strand.
GTCAATCTTTATGGTTAATCTTACAAGGGTACAAGTGAATCTTTCTAAAAGCAGAGTATGAATGTCTTGACTCAATAACTATGAAAATGACATGAAGGTTATGATAACCAGTTTGATGAGAGCATTTCAAAATGTATATGAAAACAGCACACTGTACCCCATGATTGCATTAATGTACATAGTTATGCTATAAGAAATTTTAAAAAAAAAGTAGGATTGTATCTTATTAGGTCATTAAATAAGAAATGTCAGATTTTGAATCAAAAGAACTCTGAGACTGAGGAAAGCTGGTAATTCCTTGAGAGAAGAGGAAAGATCTCAGATACCTGAAATCCCTAGGTTAGGCATCCTCAAACTATGGCCCACGGGCCACATGCAGCCTGCCTAGGACATTTATCTGGCCCGCCTGGTGTTTTTCCCACTGCTGCCTGTCCTGCTTAGCAGCTGACTCGTCCTGGGGCCCGCAGTCTGGTCCTCCAATGGTCTGAGGGACAGTGAACTGGCCCCTGCTTAAAAACTTTGAGGACCTCTGCCCTAGGGCATCCCCAAATTTCTTTTCAGTCAGTAGTTATGCTTCTTTCTAGACCCTGGCCTAGTTTGTGACCATAATGAATTGACTTATTTGAGTATCTTCCTCTCAGTGTAAGGAATGGGGAAATTACCCAAACACAGCATGAAGGAGAGAATTAGCACAGCTGAAGGCCGGGGTCATTGATCAATTCTCCAATCTCAGTAGGACTGGAGTTGTTTTCCTGTAGCCAGTCACCTTTTTCAGAGTCTCAAGTCTAGACTTGTTCAGAGCCCTTTCCTCTAGGCTAAAAGTAATAAGTGGCTTCCATCCCTGGACTTGCTAGGAGGGGTTGCAGCATGTGCCAGCTAACACTTTAGGTTGCTGGCAATAGCTTGTGCAGGTGGAATGACATGGGAAAAGTAGCCTGCAAGCAACCCTGTCTCTTGTCAGCCTCAATCTTAGAGGCCCACGTATAGCACTTTCAATAATCTTAGAATCAAAGCCACAATCAACACTTATAATTGCTTCTGTTTGGTTTTATTCATTCTCCACAAAGCCTTCTCTAGGGAGTGTAGGGGACCAAGAAACTTAAAGGAACAAAATCACCTTTTACTCCTTTAAGGCCTGGGTTCCCTCTTGGCCCTCGTTCGCCTCGGAGACCAGGGATCCCTGGCTCTTTGCTGTGCAGGATTCCACTGTCTAATGCTGGACCTGCAGGAAAAAAGAAACATTAAGAGACCAGCAGCTTGTATAAGCCTGATGGATCACCACAGCACCTCAATCACCAAGGCTTGAGTCCTTGAGGCTCAACAACACTCAAGACAGGGGAAAATAAATAAAATATAAGATAGAGACCCCACGTCTGCAGCAAGGAGCCAAAAGGATTTTCTGTTGGTTCAATTCACACTAGTAATGCTTACAGAAAGTCTACCATGTCCCAGGCACTGTACTAGACACTGGGGATATACAAATGAATAAAGCAGCTTCAGTAACTCAGCAGTCCCAGAAAGCTCCGTTGGGACAAAAGAGGAACCAGGTACACGTTGCAGTGGTCATGGGATTTAGAAGACAAAGTAATGTGCTGGACAATATTTCTAGCCTTTCTCTCAGAATCTGGAATCTACTGAGGTAGAAGATTTAAGGAAGACAAGCCCCAAGGACATGTAGTCTTTTAGCAGCCATCTTGAGGATCTAGGCTTGGCTTTCTTTTCCTCCTCAGGCTCTCAGCTCACCCGATTGGACCCCTATGGATCAGAAGAAGCTCTAAAGAGCCAATGCTGCTTCTATAGGAGCTAAAAAAAAAAAACAGAGGTCTAGGGGCTGAGAACAGTGAAAGATGGAATGGAAATGAGTACAAAAGTTAGAAGGCTTCATGTAGTGTTTGATCACTAAGGAGGCCTTACTAGCTTGTTCCTTGAGGGAGAAAATTCTGCTGCAGCTGATAACTGCTTAGAGAGGGCACTGATTCAGAGCACATGAGGCCTTTACTGCTGCCTCTCTGCAGTTATTGCATGTCTTGGTTTAGCTGTTTCACCTGTGAGATGTTCCCTCAAAAATCATGATAGTTCTGCAGTCTGGATTACACCTGAGTCTCAAGACCGAAGAGAGAAATGAACAACTTACCAGGTAGACCTGGTGGGCCTGGTGGACCTGGTGGGCCAGGCCAACTATCTTTGCCAGGGAGGCCATCTGGCCCAATTGTCCTGTGGCCTGGGTTTCCTCGGTCCCCCTTCAGGCCTGGAAGTCCTGGGGGCCCTAAGGCACCTGGGACACCTGAAAGGATAAGCCCACACACAAATTCTCATCACATCACCTGATGTTTGGGGTATTTCAGTCAGTGGTGTATGTTGGAAACAACCCAAGTGAAGATCTGGAAAAGCATTGGCATTTCTCTGGCACCAGAATTAGAAGGATCCTTAGGGATCAATCAGCCTAACCTCTTGGGACACTGAGGCCCAAAGAAGGCAGGAGACAGTCAGGGGCCCACAGTTTCTTAGTAGCAAATTTGAGAGGAAAGCCTGGGTCTCCAGCCTCCCAGTTCTCAAGGTTTTCTGCTGTGGTGCTGGGGCTAGCTAGATGTTTTCCTAGTGGCTGCTTTAAAAGCATAAGTATCCTTATAGAAGCCCATATCCAAGGAATTTAGAAACTGGTGACCTTAAAAGTAAGGTCTAGGGCTTTATATCTAGGACATCACTGCTTCCCAAACTCTGGCATGCCCTTTTTCTGCCTGCCACCATAGAATGACTTACGGGTATGCCCCTGTGTTGAATGGTTCAAAGGTGTCATCCTGGGACCTGGGACCATTTAGTGCTGAGTTAAGATGAGAGTGAGGGTACAAACCTCCCCCTCTTGGCAAGTATCAGCTGGGCTGGCACATCCACAGAAGAGTGACATGGCTCTAGCAGCTCAACACAGGACCCCTCTGGTTGCTGTAAACCTCAGTGACAGTCAGTGATTGCCTATCTAGTTATGGCACATTATTTAAGCCAAAGTAAAGCTCCTCACCCAGGCCCTACCTCTCCTGCTGACCAGCAGTAGGAAATCTACTGACTGTGGCCTATCTCTCCTTTAACTTTGGCTAAGTGTGTGCCTAAACCCAGAGGTACACTGGGAACCACAGTGGATAGAGGGCTGATCTGTGCAGGGGATGGGTTATTTTATTTTCACCTGGTAATGATGGCAAGCCAGGCACACCAGGGGAGCCACGCAGACCCTTAATGCCTTCGTTTCCTCTCAGACCTGGGAGGCCTGGTACACCACGGTCTCCAGGATAACCTGGCATTGTAATGACAAAAAAAGCAATAAGCAAACACAGAGGAGGCCCACAGATGCTCTGCTAAAAATGCAGAGAGCTGCCCTGGGGTTAGATGTGCCTTGCTTCCCAGATAAGAATGGCCTCACATGACAATGGGCCTACTGGAGTTGAGGCTCCACTACCATTAAGAATTGATCTGGCTGGAACATATTCTTCTTAGCAAAGTATCTCAAGAATGGAAGAAAAAGTATCCAATGTACTCATCCTATTATGAGACTAATTATAGCCCAAGAATATGGGGAAATGGGAGAGAGAGGGGAGGGGAGGGGGAATGATGAGTGGAGGGAGGGTGTTTGGTAGGACCACACCTATGGTTCATCTTACAAGGGTACATGTGAAGTTTTCTAAATGTAGAATATAAATGTCTTAGCACAACAACGAAGAGGATGCCATGAAGGCTACATTAACCAGTTTGATGAAAGTATTTCAAATTGTATATAAAACCAGCACACTCTACCCCATGACTGCATTAATGTACACAGCTATGATTTAATTTTAAAAAAAGAAAGAAAAAAAAAGAATTGGTCTGGCTAGAGTTTGCCTTCCATGGTAAGTTCTGCTAAGTACTAGGATGGTTCTTCTACTAGTACCAATGTGCTGTAGTTTCTCAAATGTCTACTGTTTGGGTTAATATGTTACTATTTATGTTATATGTATATACTTAGGTTTCCTGGGAGTGGGAAATAGGAAGCCACTGTTAACTATTACTACCTGAAAGGGTATGGGCCTGAGAGAATGAGAGAAGAGGGATAGGTCAGAAGACCCATGTGGAAGAGACATTACCGTGTTTCCCCAAAAATAAGACACTAGTCTTATATTTATTTTTTCTGAAGAAGACACACTGGGCTTATTTTCAGGGGATGTCTTCCTCTCTGCACCAAAATGCATAGCCACACCCATCACTAGGTCTTATTATCGGGGTAGGGCTTATATTTAACAAATGCATAGAAATCCTGCTAGGGCTTATTTTTTGGGTAGGTCTTATTTTCAGGAAACACGGTAGAAGAAGCCTTTGGTCAAACAAGAAGTAGTTGGAGGCAACAGGCATCTGGATCTTTGGAGAAGGCAAAAGGAAAAGTTGGGCATAGACAAATAACTAGGACAAGGAGAGGAAAAAGCATCATACTGTTGATGGCACTCAACCACCTACCCCACCAACCAAAGAAAATTTTCCACTTCCTATAAAATTGTCAAGCTCAAGCATGCATGGGATCATCTATATGAGACTCTGAGTGTTCTGCAGTATCGAGCCAGAATCAGTCCAGCTAGGGAGCATATCAATCCTTCCCTAAGCATCCCAGAAGAACTACTGTTACCAAATTCAGCCCAGGCAGACCCAAATCCTAGTCTTGGTGTACCGATCACAAAAATTGGGTACTGGGATTGGCTTCTGTGCCACAGAGATTGGAGTTAGCTTTATTCCCAAGCTCAGGACCCATGTGAGGCCCTTGGGTTTAGCAGCAATCCAGAGTCTAACAAAGCATCTTTAAAATAATCTCAGGGGATATAGTATTTAACCCCGTGTCTTTTTTTCCTCCACACAAATTATAGAGAAATTGCACCTGGAATCACAGCACCATCTGTATCGATGAAAATGTCTGGGCCTGGCAGGCCAATGCTGCCCTTTTCACCCTGCAAAGATTAAATACATTAAACACAAGTATTACCATGACCTAATCACTCAAGATCCTTCCAGACCTATCTTTAGGAAAATTGAAAGTTCCCTGTTCTGTGACTCCTGATTTTCGGGGTTAACTAGTCCATACATTAATTTTAAAGTCCCATAAATTTTAAGATGATGGAAACACAAGGAAGAACATAGGCCTGACATTCAGTTGCAGACTTGGCAAGGACAAGGGCCCCACTTAAGGACAATCTGCTTCTGGGCCTGGGAAATATATCATAGACAGAGACAACATGGGTGTATCTAATACATGCTAAGGAGGGAGCAGAGTTTCAGCTTTTTCCCCTACCCTCAGAAGGCCTCGGACTCTGCTACTGTCACTACCCTTGTTAGTGGATAATGTCAGGCAGAGGAAGTCAAAGGAGTCCCAGATCTTCCAAAAGAGGGATCAGGTAACAGAATCAGATATAATGACATATCTAGACCAGATGGTGGGAGCTGCATGCCCCAGTTTCAGGCAAAAGGGTATGCATTGTCTCTTGAGAACTTAAAAACCGTAATAAAACTTGACTAACAATTCTAAACAATGTCAATAACAAAATAGGGTTGAACTTAATCCTGCTAGCCCCTGCCTCTTAGTTTATCCCTGATCAAGCAGCATCTAAGAAAGACTTATCGGCAGCTTTTTGTGTTGAATATAGGTTGTATGCATTTCTGGAAAAAAAGTGATATCTAAAATGTCAAAATATTAAAAGTACTTCCTCTTATATGTAGGTATTTATGGTAATTCTTCACCTTTCTACCTTCCCAACCCTGGATTTTCATTTCCCAACAATATTACCTTAATTCCTGGGAGTGCATTAAGCCCCGGGACACCTGGGGACCCCTTCTTGCCCTGTAACAGAAACAGTTACTACTAAGTTGAAAGTACAGGAGCATAAGAAGGGCTGATCTTTGGATTAAGCCTGGGAAAATGGCACAGGGCTCTTGGCTAGTATCCAGGGTATGTATGGCTTGTATCTGACTCTGGAAGCTGTAAAGTCTTCCAGAAGGCAACATGGCAGTAGGTAGCCAACTTACATACAGAATGTCCATACATTTCATGTGCAATTTACTAGGATAAACTATTTTAAGCTGCACACAAACTTTATGCCCACCCTGTATTAGGAGTATTCATCATAAGTATAGAAGTATATATAAGCAGGTCGGGCCTTGCCAGTTCCTGATAATATGCCAAAGATGGATGACCACAGCCTGGCATGGCAAGGCACCAAACTTGATGCCTGGATACCCATCTTCTTGGGTAAAAACAAAAGAAGAGGATGGCTAAGATTATACCAATAAAAGGGAGAGGAATGATTTCTATATTAAGTGATGTCTTCTTTTGCTCATGTTAATAAAGCAAGGAGGACTTTTGATTAGGATTTTATACATCAAAGTTTTAATGATATTAACCAAAATACCTGTTTCCCTGGAGGACCATGGATTCCTTCTGAACCCATGGGGCCCTGTAAAGAGAATAGCCACACCTTAGAAAGATTAATAGCTAGAAACAGCCAGTAGACTTACAAAACAAAGCTATCCAACTGAGTTCAGGATTTAACAGCTCCTGAAAACAAGTGAGAGAATGTTCCTAGACCTAGCTTCTTTCTAAACAATAATCCATCAGGCTGAAGAGCCGCATGGAGCATTTTAAAAGAGCTAAATAAATGGAAACATTTTAAATAGTAGGTAGAATTTGGTAGAAGGGCTGGGCGGTATTATATTTAGTCTGTATTAGTTCCAAGTCAGGAGATTTTAAAATAGATTATGGGAGGGCCTCTTGTCTTTTACCTCGCATGCATTATTTGTTGGTGATTATGTGTTTTCAAGACAAGGGAGAAGGAAAAGTAGAGAAAGAGGCAGGCTAATGGATGAACATTGCTGAACACTCAAAGGACTCTTAACAAACTTCATGGCGAAGCAAAAAATAAAATTCTCTAACATGTTACTTTTTCAAGACTAAGGTTGGCCAACTGCTTCTAGATCAAGATGTACATGTCTGAAGGTAGGAATCATAGAGGCTAATAGTTATTTATCTGTTTAAAGTGAGATTAATATTGGAAATCAATGACTGCAAACATCACTATGACCCTCCTAGGCTCGTTTCTATCCTGTAAAGATTGCATTTGGCCCTCTTTCTTCCATTCCTGTGCCATCCTCCTGCCCATATTCACTTGGAATAGAATTAGAATGAAATCAAAACAAGACAACACTCACATCATTCTTTATCCTATAAGATAATTATACATGAAGGTAAGGAGAGTAAATAGGCTAAGTAGACATTTAGAGTAGGGGTACACCATCCCTTATTGAAGGGAGCCACTCTGCCAAGGGAACGGGGCTAAGTAGAGAGAAGGAGGTCTTAGGAACCTGTCAGAGGTCTGAAGAAGGGAAAGAAGAGAAGCCTAGGTGGCCTACATGTTACATAAAATAAAGAAGAAAATAAGAAAACGGACCAGGTGATAGGACAGACCCAGGCAAGCAACATTCCAGGTTCATACCCGAGGTCCTGGCAAACCAGGGATTCCCTTTTCCCCCTTTTCTCCAGTAGTTCCAAATCCCTGAAAGAAAAAAAGAAACCACAAGTTATAACATTCATTTTCTCCTAAGTTTCCTGGCTCCATCCAAAGCAAGGAGGTAATCTCAAATCAGTTTCACTGTCCCATTCGAGAGGCTCACCGTGTTGAGTCTCTTGTCACTGTCTGAGAAGCATCATTCATTCAGGGCTCTCCCCTTTGGTTTTAGAAGTAATGCCCCCCAACACTATTACATGTATTTATAACATGACAGGCGGACATCACAGAAATAATTAAATATATAAAACCTTTAAAAGCAAGGAGGACTTTTGATTAGGATTTTATACATCAAAGTTTTAATGATATTAACCAAAATACCTGTTTCCCTGGAGGACCATGGACTCCTTCTGAACCCATGGGGCCCTGTAAAGAGGGCCCCATGGGTTCATAATTTAGCTCTGTTGATTTTACAGATGAGGAAACTAACATCCAGAAAGGTTAAAAGTCAATGGTAATGCCAAGTGTTCTGACTTGCATTCCAGAGCCCTTTCTCTAAGAGGTTGCCTTACATCATCTGGGAACTTAATTCTTTGACCCATAAATGGAGGATTGTGCAAATCCATGGAGGCTGATACTAGGGAGTAGGTATTTTTCCCTTTGGAGACATGATGACCACAACATCCGGTGGGAAGGAGTATTTCTATATAGGCATGGTGTAGAACCCTGCAGTCCCTGTTATGGGGGCTGTAGGGCTCTTGCCTGGCCATAGGAGTACTCCAAAGGGGACTGTGAAATAGTCTTTAATCTTTCTTGCTCTGCTTATAAGAGGTGAGAGTTTGCAACCATGACTATGACTTTGGGATTTTCTAGGGAGAAGCAGAGTATCCAAAAAGGAGAGCGAGAGATTCTTTCCCTCTGGGTCTAATGCAAACGTCTTGAGTTGCCCGGGTACAGAAGAGTTCATTATAAAAGTAGATAAAGCCTTTCACAGAAAACGTAACTGAGATCATTTTTTTTCCTTGCTATTCAAAACTGTACTTTTTGGAGCACAGATTTTGGCAAACAATAACATTTTAACCTATGAGGAGAGTAAAGAAGGCAGTGAAGCTTTCTCAAATGTAAGCCTGTAAAAGAAACTAAATCTCCCCTTGTCTCCTTGATGTGACCTGCATCAGCTGGTGTGAGGGCACTGCTCCAATCCCATTTGTAGCTTTTTCTTCCTCTTACGTACATAGTCAGTATCCCAGTGTTTTATTTATTTATTTATTATTATTAAACTAGGGGGAAGGGTGTGTGTTGGTAAAGGGTCCAGTTCAAAGTAGGCTTTCGTCCCTACTTGCCTTTTCTCTTTTCTACATCTATAATTGTGTGTCAAATACCTCAGCCCGCATGCTGAATGGAATTTCTAATTTGAAAGACCTGTGGGTTAAACTGAATGCAAACTTGTTTGAAATCTTAGTTTTTCTGCCTCTCCTGTTGGAAACCAAGGCGTGCTGCCACCTGGTGGAATGTGTCTACTGGCCTCTGCAGTGGAACACTTCCAGCAGCCTTCCCTGACCTGCCCATGAAAGCTGCGGTAGCCCATGCTGCCCCAAACCCTTAAAGCACCAAGATTGGCTGTGCATGAAAAGTTGGGCAAGCAGCAGGTCTATAGCATACTCCCTTTTGTCCCTCCAAGAGACAGCAGCTGGAACACATACAAAGTAGTCCAGTAAATACTGGTGGGATTGAATGGGATAATGACCCAGAAAACAAAACTGTTGCAAATGGTGAAGAAAAGAATGTCCAGGAACTGTTTCATGCCCCCTACCCATCTTACCCACAGTTACAAATACAAGTGGGTCTTGTATTCCTTCAGAAAGCAGAAAGAGCCTCTGGATTCTTGCTTTTTCAGAGAGAGAGAGAGAGAGAGAGAGAGAGAGAGAGAGAGAGAGGGAGAGAGAGAGGGAGGGAGAGGGGATCTGAGAGCTTTGCTTACAGTGGAAACAAAAATAAATACATAAAAATGTAAAAAATATGTAAAAAAAAAAAGCAAAGAAAGAAAGGAATTTGTGTGTATGGGGTAGAGCCAATAAAAGAGAAATGAGTTGGCAGGACAGTAACTGTGCTGTAGGCTCAGCTTGTCTCCCCGTGCAGGGACCCTAAGGAACAAGCTGTTCTAGCCAGATGTCCTGGGACCCAGCCCTGTCACAGTTGGCCCTTATCATAAGTGATCCTGCAACCGCTGTTCCCACACCTACTCACCCGTGGCCCGGAAAGCCTCAGTGGAGCACTAGCTCAGCTGTTTCCAGGCCTGTTTTCCCAGGTGCTGGGCTCCTGGTACTTTTTGGTTCCGAGGAGGCTCAGAAACCTCCCCTACCCCGTAGGTACCTCAGAGTCACTCAATAGTTTGCTCAAGATTTGCCAGTTTCTTCTCTTTTCCCCTCCTCATCTCTCCCGTTTTGTCTTTCCCTGTGTTCGGTAGCCCCTTGGGCAGAAGGCACATGGGGATACGATTCTCTCTGAAACTCCCCACGGGAGGACATGTGGCCTACAACCGTGTGAGTGTGCTGCTAGGGACAATGGGACTAAATGTGTGAAGCTGAGACTCAGCCAGAAAATCAGGGGCGTTTGATTACTGCAAAAAGGGCAGGAGAAGACGTGAGGTGTAAACTCCTTCAGGTTGGTCACTTTGTCTCCAGCACAGATTTGGCCTGAAATGGGAAGAAAAAAATGGCTAAAAGGAACATTTTGGATTCCCTAGCAGTGGTTCTCAACCTTCCTAATGCCGTGACCCTTTTTTGTTTTTTGAGACAGAGCCTCAAGTTATCCCCCTGGGTAGAGTGCCATGGCATCACGTTCACAGCAACCTCCAATTCCTGGGCTCAAGAGAGTCTCCTGCCTCAGCCTCCCAAGTAGCTGGGACTACAGGCGCCCGCCACAACACCTGACTATTTTTTTGGTTGCAGCCATTATTGTTGTTTGGCGGGCCTGGGCTGGGGATTCGAACCCGCCACCTTAGGTGTATGTGGCTGGTGCCTTAGCCGCTTGAGCCACAGGCACTGAGCTGCCGTGACCCTTTAATACAGTTCCTCATGTTGTGATGACCCCCAACCATAAAATTATTTTTGTTGTTACTTCATAACTGTAATTTTGCTATGGCTATGAATCACAATGTAAATATCTGATATGCAGGAGACCCCCAAAGGAGTCATGACTCACAGGTTGACAACGGCTACTAGAGATTTCCCTCCTCAATGCTGTCTTATTTTGTAGTTAGCATGGATAATGGAACACCCATGTGAGGGCTTTGGATTTGAGAAATGCGTTTCCTCTGAAAAGCCCAGAGTGCCTTCCTGTCTTTCTCTTCACAACTATTACATCAGAAACCATTCATATATCTACTTCCTTTTAAGTAGATAAAGATATTAGGACAGAAGGAGTTATATGATTTGGTGAGGGTCACACATCGAATCTGTGCCGAAGCGGGCTGAGAACTCTCTTTTATTGATTCCCACCCTGTGAAATACACTATTTTATGTAAAGGAGATATTTTCCAGCTATGATGTTTTTACAGTCAACTGGGGTTTCTATTTTTCAACCCACACTGCGAAACGCTGCAAGTGCTGAGCTTGAAACAAACAGTATTGCAATTTATCACCTGCACTGTCTTCAGTTAGTTTCTCTGTCATTAACAGGACAAAAGGGAACAGGTTGAAATTGCAGCAGGAGAAAGACTCTTCAGTTTGGACTGTGAGTTCGCATGTGGAAGGAGAAGGAGAGGGCATGAGCTAGTGAACCCAGTAACACCAGAGAACATAAAATCCTTTTTAGAGACAGATGAAAACACCACCACTAGCGTGATCAGAACAAACTGGACTGTAGGGGGCAGTATGGTATGAGGAAAAAGCCTTGAATTGAATTCAGGAAAGTTGAATTTCAGTCTTAGCTCTGCTAATAACTAGCTATGTGACTCTGGACAAACCTCTTCACTTCTTCAGGCCATGGTTTCCTCATCAGTATAAGAGGGATGATCCCAGCCCAGCTTGCTTACCTCACAGGGATAATGCAACGTGGCTATAATCTACAACACTATAAGACATACACAAAGAAAAAAAATATAGAACTGTACATAATGTACTCTACAGATTTTTGTGAAATACTCTACAAAGAAAGGTGAAAACCTTATATCAGAATCCACTGTAAAAGTATTTTCTATTTATGCTATATGATAGAAATACAGTGTGAGCCACTATGTTACTGTCAATTTTCTAGTAGCAATGTTAAAGTGACTTAAACAGTGGATTAATCTTAATGGTATATTTTATTTAACCAAATATATAATAAATATTACTATTTCTGCATTGAAGTAAAAATTGTTACTGAGTCATTTTAGATATTTTTTTTTCACACTAAGTTTTTGAGATCTGGTATGTATTTTACATGGACGGTATGTCTCATTTTGGACCGGCCACATTTCAAGGGTTCAGTAGACACACGTGGCTAGCAGTTATCTCATTAGACAGCATAGTTTTATACTTTGTAAAGAAACTTCACATACACAGTTGGGCCTCAAAAGAGTAGATATGTGCATATTCTCATTCATATGCAAGAACTAAAAGAGCTGATCTCATGGAGATAGAGTCAAATGATAGCTACTAGAGGCTGCCAAGGGTGTATGTATGGGTGGGGATGAAAAGAGGTTGGTCAGGCTCAGCACCTGTAGCTCAGCGGCTAGGGTGCCAGCCACATACACTGGAGCTGGCGGGTTTGAACCCAGCCTGGGCCTGCCAAACAACAATGACAACTACATCCAAATAATAGCCAGGCGTCGTGGTGGGCGCCTGTAGTGACAGCTACTTGGGAGGCTGAGGCAAGAGAATCACTGAAGCCCAAGAGTTTGAGGTTGCTGTGAGCTGTGACACTACAGCACTCTACTGAGGGGTGATATAATGAGACTCTGTCTCAAAAAAAAAAAGAGGTCAATGGGTACAAACATACAGTTAGAAGGAATAAGTTATAATGTTGAATAGCAGAATGGGGTGACTATAGTTAACAAAAATACATTACACATTTCAAAATAGAAGACAGGACTTGAAATATTTCCAACTCATAGAAATGATAAATACTCAAGGTGCTAGGAATCCTAAAAAATACCTGGAATTTATCATTACACATTCTATGCAATTAGCAAAGTATCACATGTATGCCATAAATATATATGAATATTTTATATCAATAAAAGAGTAGGTACTGTCATAGTACAGATACACAGAGAGGTTCAGTGATTTGTTGAAGTCCCAGAGCTGAAGCTGTGTCTGGGTGTTCTGTCTCCAACACCAGGCTTCTTTTTCCTTCTGATTCATTAGATAATGAGCTAATTAAAATGACTCTCTCTGCCCCTTTGTTTCTGAAGCATCATGTGCCAGCGGCTCTACTGGCTCTGCTTTTCAGCCACCCAGAGAGACCCAAACTATTTCAAAGTACCATAGAGAAGGACTGGTGTCATCTATTCCCATTGTGCCAGCAAGGAAGGAGTGACAGGCCTAGTCATCTTTGATTCATCCATTTCCTTCCTGATCCCTAGTACCAATCCATGAACATCTTGCCAGCTCCTTCTTCAAAACACATCTTGTGATTTAAAAAAAACATCAACTAATGTAATTTATTGGTCGTATTTGGATTCTCATCCAAAAATGGCAGTTTTTTTAAAAAAAGCATATTTAAAGGACAATCATAAATTTGAATTCTGCATTGTTGGTTGATATTAAGTACTATTAATTGCTGTTGATTATATTGTCACTATGTTTTTTTAAAAACTATTTTTTTTTACTTTTTGTTGTTGCACTTTGGCCAGGGCTGGGTTTGAACTTACCACCCTTGGATATGGGGCTGATACCCCACTCACTGAGCCACAGGCACCACCCATCACTATGTTTTTAAAAGTCCCTATCTTTTAGACATACAGAAGTATTTATGAAGAAATGATACGCCTATTATTTACTTTAGATTGGCTATGAGTTGCTGCAACTGCTGAAGCTGGGTGATAGGTACATGGGGATAATTACGTAATTCTTTCTGTTTTTGTATATACTTGAAATGTTCTACAATTAAAATGTTGAACATGTTCTTCATTTGTGTAGATCTAGGTTTCTTTCTTTTTTTTTTTATTAAATCATAGCTGTGTACATTAATGCAACCATGGGGTACAGTATGCTGGTTTTATATACAATTTGAAATATTCTCAACAAACTGGTCAACATAGCCTTCATGGAATTTTCCTAGTGTTCAGACATTCACATTTAACATTTAGAAAGATTGACATGTACCCTTGTGAGATGGACCATAGGTGTGGTCCCACCAATCACCCTCCCTTCACCCATCCTCCCCCCTTCCCTCCCCTCTCTTCCACCTTCCCCATATTCTTTGGCTATAATTGGGCTATAGCTTTCCTATGAAAGCTATAAATTAGCTTCATATTAGGGCTGAGTACATTGGATACATTTTCTTCCATTATTGAGATACTTTGCTAAGAAGAATATGTTCCAACTTCATCCATGTAAACATGAAGGAGGTAAAGTCTCCATCTTTCTTTAAGGCTGTGTAATATTCCATGGTATATATGTACCACAATTCATTGATCCATTCATGGAACAATGGGCACTTGGGCTTCTTCCATGACCTAGCAATTATGAATTGGGCTGCAATAAACATTCTGGTTCAAGTATCTTTGTTGTAATGTGATTTTTGGTCTTCTGGATATATACCCAGTAGAGGGATTGGAGGATCAAATGGCAGGTCTATTTTTAGTTCTCTAAGTGTTCTCCAAACATCTTTCCAAAAGGAACATATTAGTTTACATTCCCACCAGCAGTGTAGAAGTGTTCCCTTTTCTCCACATCCATGCCAGCATCTCTGGTTATGGGATGTTGTGATGTGGGCTAATCTTACTGGAGTTAGATGGTATCTCAAAGTAGTTTTGATTTGTATTTCTCTGATGATTAATGATAATGAGCATTTTTTCATACGTCTGTAGGCCATGCACCTGTCTTCTTCAGAGAATTTTCTCTTCAAATCCCTTGTCCACCCTGAGATGGGATCACATTCATTTCTTGCTAATATGCTTGAGTTCTCTGTGGATTCTGGTTATTAAATCTTTGTCAGAGACATAACCTGCAAATATCTTCTCCCATTCTGAGGGCTGTCTGCTTGCTTTACTTACTGTGTTCTTGGCTGTGCAGACATTTTTTTAGTTTGATCACATACTAGTAGTGCATTTTTGATGTTGCTTCGATAGCCTGAGGGGTCCTCCTCATAAAATTTTTGCCCAGGCCTATTTCTTCAAGTGTTTTCCCTACACTTTCTTCTAGTAATTTTATAGTTTCATGTCTTAAGTTTAAATCTTTAATCCAGTGAGAGTCTATCTTAGTTAATGGTGAAAGGTGTGGGTCCAGCTTTAGTCTTCTACAGGTCACCAGCATTTTTTGACTTTATTTACTTAGGGATTTCTTTCTTTTTTTCATAGACTAGTTAAAATGTTTTCAATTTTGTTTACCTTTTAACAAGACAATTTTTTTGGTCTCAATTTCATTTCTTTCTATCCTGATACTTATGGTTTTTCTTCTATTAGTTTTGAGTTTGATTTGCTCTTGCTTTTCAAGTTCTGTGAGGTACATCATTAGGTTGTTTACTTGAAATTTTTATACTTCTTAGATGTGGGCACTAGTAATTTTATGAAATATTTTGTAGGTATTAGTTACGTCTGTTTGGTAAACATGCATCTCTGATGTTTCTTTGTTCAATTTATATCTGGATTATCAGTCTATTATAGCGAGTAGAGTGTTGAAGTATTGTATTATAGTCTATATTTCCATTTAAAAGATACTAATCTTTGTTTTATATATTTATTTGGTTGTGTTGGTATTAGTTTTACATATATTTACAATTGTTATATCCTCTTATTGGATTTACATCTTTGTCATCTATTATATAATAGCTGTCTATCTTTTTATAGTCTTTGACTTGAAGTCTATTTTATCTAATATTAGTACTGGTACTATTGTTTTTTTGTCATTTTTATTTTCATGTTTTTTTTTTTTTCATTCTTTCACTTTCAGTCTATGTGTATTTTTGTAAGTTGAAGTCATTCTCTTGTAGGCAAGGATATAGTTGGATCTTTTTCTAAAAATCCATCATCCACTCTATGTTTTTTGGGAGAAGACTTTAGTCTACTCACATTCAATTTTATTATTGATAGGTAAGGACTTACTATTATTATTTTGTTACTTTTTTATTTTTATAACTCTTTTATTCCTTTCTTGCTATCTTCCTTTGTGGTTTAGTGATTTTTCTCATAGTATATTTTAATTAATTGCTTTTTATTTTTAGTGTATCTATTATAGGATTTTGCTTTGTGGGTAACTTGAGGGTTACAAAATACATTTCATAGATAAAATAAGTTATTTTAAACATATGCCAAGCTAACTATGATCACAAAGAAAAGAATAAACAAAGGAAAAATTACAAAAACTCTATACTTCAACTTAATTCTCTCCACATTTTGACTTAACTGTTTTCTCAATTTAAACCTTTTTGTATTCCCTATCTCTTAACAGGTTGTTGTAGTTGTTATTATTTTTGACAAATTTGCCTTTAGTCTTTATATTAGAGATATTAGTGTAATACATACCACAATTGCAGTATTAGATTATTCTGAATTTGTCTGTGTATTACTTTTTACCTGTGACTTTTATACCTTCACATGGTTTCATTTTACATATTAGCATTCTTTTCCCCCAGGTTGAAGAACTCCCATTAACATTTCTTTTTTTTTTTTGGCCAGGGCTGGGTTTGAACCTGCCACCTCTGGCATATGGGGCTGGTCCCCTACCCTGGTGCCATAGGCACCATCCCTCCATTAATGCTTTCTTGTGAGATGGGACTAGTGGTGATGAATCTCTTGAATTTTATTTGTTTGGGAATGACTTTCTCTCTCCTTCATGTTTGAAGGTTAAGTTTTTCTGTGTATCATATTCTCAGTTGGCATTTTTGTCTTTTTTTCTTCAGCACTTTGAATATGTCATATCATTCTTTCTTCACCTGGTGGGTTTGTACTAAGAAGTCTATTGCCAGATGAATTTGAGTTCCTTTACATGTTATTTGCTTTTTTTTTTTTTTTGCTTCTTTTAAGATTCTTTCTTTGTTTTTGATTTTTGAAAGTTTTATTATAACTTACCTTAGAATAAACTTATTTGGGTTGAATCTACGTGATAATTTATGACCTTCCTGTGTCAGGACATATATATAAATTAAATTATAGTTGTGTACATTAATGCAATCATGCGGTATAATGTGCTGGTTTTATATACAATTTGAAATATTTTCATTAAACTGGTTAACATAGCCTTGACGGAATTTTCTTAGTTATTGTGTTAAGACATTTTTATACTACATTTAGTAAATTTCACATGTATCCTTGTAAGATGCACTGTAGGTGTGGTCCCACAGATTACCCTTTCTCCCCCTTCCCCTCCCCTATTCTCCCCTTTCCCCTTCTTCTTGGGCTATAGTTTCATAGTAGGGATAAGTACATTGGATACTTTTTCTTGCATTTTGAGATATTTTGCTAAGAAGAATATGTTCCAGCTCCATCCATGTAAACATGAAAGAGGT
>CAUYTI010005448.1:0-12087 GCA_963575145.1 Galago senegalensis
AAGCCTGATTTTCTTTCCCCACCGCCCTCCAGTGCAGAAATAGCGAGGCGCTGCTTCCCCCTGGTGGTCGGGACGTGACTGGCAGGCACTGACCTTGGCAGCCTTTCCTCTGACTTCCCCCAGGTCTTGCTTCCCAATGGCGCTCAACAAACTTTTCGAGTCTTCTCCATGGGCTCTTTCCCGTGTTGAACAGTTAAACTTTAGTGTCAGGCAAGTTTCTGACCTCAGCATATTTCCTCACATGGAGTGTGCAATCACTGGAGGAGGTGGCTGGATTGGGAGTGAGGGCAGGTCAGTAGGAAAAGGGCAGTGGGAGGTCATCTGTTTATTGATAAAGGTAATTCTCAAATGGTGGGCTTAATGTTTTCCCTGGGTGCTTATTTCAAAATCAGTTCCAGGGCACCTTTCAAAAAGTGATTCAGGCAATGCAGACTATTAACAAGCTTCCTGGAGGTTCTGACATTGTTGAAGGGTGTGGGAAAGCCTTGGGAATAATAACCTCAGCTTTCCTAACTGGGTTTCTTTTCCATCCAGGGAATATTTTACTTCTTGATGAGCCGGAGGACAGTCAGAATGGTGAGTGGTGGAGCCTGGGAGTTTCACTGCCCAGAGGTTGGCCTTGCTGAGGCTTGACTCATTTGGGATTATGCATGACCCTCACTTAGGCTGAGACCTCTACACACCTCCTTGGGATGTTCCCCCAGCCAGGGTCCCCCCTCACCTGCCCCTGTTCCCTGCCTCTGACTCATTCAGTGACCCCTGGGCTGCAGGAAGCAGCCTTCCCCCTTGGAATGCTGGGATAGGTGTCAGTTGTTGGGGGTAAGGGCTACCTGAGGATCCATTTCTTTGGAGAAATTTCTCAACTGAGGTGCTGGTAGGAGGTAAGAAATAGGGGGAGGAGAGAGGAGTCAGAGAGGGAAGTCCCAGAGAGGAAGAAGTAAAAGAGGAAAGGTGTGGGGTGGAGTCACACCAACTCTTGGTGAGTAAACATTTTTCCTTCTCTGCCCCTAGAAAATTGAGGATCTGAGCCTGGGAGGTGAGTGGTGGTCATAGCGTGGGAGAAAGTGGAATCTGATCCCTCCCCAGGTCACTCTGAAAAAACAGTGCCCCTGGTTGCCTCTGTTGCCATCACCCAGGCCTTGGGATTTGACTTCCTGGGCAAAGAGAGTAAAGGAGTTCAGGGGAAGGAGAGGCAGGAGACTGGAGGAACCCAGACTTTGAAACTCTTTGGTGAGGAATTTAATTTCTCCTTCTAGAATACACCAGGCAGAGTGAGAGTGAGAGTGGGAGTGAGCGTGATGACTATGAGGGTAAGTATCCCATCCTGTGCATGTTGGGTAAGTAGGGTCGATTGCTTTTGCTGTTGCCACCACTGCCCTTGGGCCTGGCCCTGGCTCCTATGCAACAGAAAGGGCCCAGAAAGGGCTGGGAGGTGGTTGGATGGACTGGGATGTGGGCAGGAAGGGGGTAAGCAAGAGGGAGGACGTGGTAGAAGGGATGAACGCTCCAAAGTGGGGTAAAATAAAATTGCGGGGGGCAGGGGATAAAAAAGGGAGAGGATCACTTGATTTTCTTTCTAGGCAGAAGAGAGGTATAATTTTTTCAAGGTTAGGTTTTGCATTTTGAGAGATGGGGTCTGGCTATGGAACCCAGGCTACAGAGCAATGGCATCATAGCTCACTGCAACTTAAAACTCCTAGGCTCAAGTGATCCTTCTGCCTCTGCCTCCAGAGTAGCTGAGACTGTAGGCATGAGCCACTGTGCCAGCCCCAAGAACGTTCTAATCAAAGAATTGTCCCCACTTTCTGGTTGGTGCTGATGCCTGAGGATAGATTTCGAGGATCTACAAAACGAGGTGTCCTTGAAAACGGATGCACTGAGTGGACTCTCCAAGAACATTCAGCATATCGTGTTCCATAGTGTCCTGGCCATGCTCAGAGATCAGAGGGCTCTGGAGAACCTGGAGGACATGGTGAGGGATTCCAGAGGTGGATCCCTCTGGGGCTGATCGAAGCTGTAATGGAGGAGAGCTTAGGGGCTATGGCTACCAACACATGAGGGGGAGGAGGAGTGAGCAGGAAGCCAGGGCATGAGAAAGACTGGGGATTCTGACTCTAGTCACAATGACCTGGGCCAGGGAGCACAGCCTCCACACAGTGCCCAGAATGCGCTGGGGAGGAGACTCCCCTCCTCTGCCCCTTGGTGACCATCTTTAGCACAGAAGACACAGGAAGGTTACATAACATTAATGTTGTTATTATTAACAATCCTAATTGTCTCCTATAGCTGGAATCCGATAGCTTGTGTCATTTGGACGACTCTCTTTGCAACATCCTACATGAACTGCAACAGAACTCAAGCCCTGCAGAGCACGCCATTCTTGGTCTCCTTGAAGGCATAATTGGTAAGAGTGATTAAAGGGATTAAAGTCCCAGCCCCCATGAAAGAACCACGTTAGATGCCACCTCTCCAAAGCCCCTCAAATATTGTGATTTTTTCATCTTTAGCCCTCTCCACAGTCAGAAGAGCTCACTGTGATAACTCTCCACATGACCCAGACCAAGCCTGAGCCTAGAATGTGACTGGCCATTTAAGACACCACTGGAGGTGGATGACTCCAGTCTCTAGCCTCAGAGTCCCAGCCTCTGGATCCTGTCATTTAGCATCCTAGAGATCATTCACAAGAGCCAAAGGAGGACTCCCCAGGGCAGGGAGGTTGACCTTCAAGTCTAATGGGTTTTATTCCTCTGCCTCAGCGTTCCTCTCTCAGGGGGTCTCCTGCTTCCTGGTGGGAGTGAAAATCTGGACTCTTCCTCACTCTCTTTCCCCACATTTCCCACCCCCAGAGCTGAGTGACATCCAACATTACTTTCTGGCCCTGTCCATGGAGAAGAGGATTGTGGGCCACCAACGGGAGCTGGTGAGAATTCCCTGGGGGCCAGAAGTTCAGGGACTGGGATGAGAGGACAAGAGATAAGAAGAATGGTTCTGAGAAAAGAGACAGGATGCAGGTCTACGCTGGCAGGGGAGACCTGATCCTGGGGTGCCCACTGGGCAATCCCTGGCTGCAGGCTCCCTCTAGAGAGCAGGCCCACTGGGCAGGGGTGTCCCTTGGGAGGGCCTTGGTTTCCATGGCACCCCCAGCAGTAGGTCCCAACAGGTCTAGAATATCCATACGGGAGCACAGGTCTTTGAGGTCTAAGGAGTTGTGAGCAATTATCTTTGCTTTAATTGCAGTTACCATTTGCTAATGGCTCTGCTTCTATCTCTCCCTGTACATTTATATATGGACAAATGGGTTTATATGCTTATACACGTGCACGCACATTTAGAAATCAAAACACTTAGCACTATTCTGCAAGGAGAGTTTTAATATCACTATTTGGTAGATGAGAAACCAGTGTGCCATGATTTTCAGTGACTTGATCACCCTGATCATAGGACATGATGCCAAAGCTCTTGCTCCTGCTATTATCCTGCCTGGTCCCTGGCTGTTGGGGTGGAAGGTTTCTCTTCCTGATCTCAAAGTTGGATGTGTACAATCTAATAATCCTTCTTCTAGGCAAGGAGCATCTTGGAGCCCCACTTTGAATACTTGGAGGTTGTCTCCTTCACCCTCAATCCTGAGCTCCTAGCCCCACTCCAGGAGGAGGATGTGGCCATCACCTGTAGCCTGTTGGAGGAGTGCGGCCTGAAGATAGAGCCAAATAGTCCCAGATCTCACTGGGACCCATCAGCCAAGATGTCGCTCTCCATCCTCTATGGGGTCCTCTCATTGCTGCAGGAGCTGACTGAGGCCTCAGTTCTCCCTGAGGGGCCCTCAGTCCAGAGCTGCCTGGGCTCCTCCCAGGCTGCCCTGTGAGTATCCTCAGAGCTTGAGAGATAAAGCCATGCCTTTCTGCTTTTCTAGATGGAGTAGAGACAGCAATGTCTGGGGTGAATGTCTGTGGTGAAGGGAATACTCTCTATTGTGACAAGTAGTTATGTATCTGTCAAAACTCCTCAAACATTATGTTACAGATTGTCATATTTCACTCTGTGTAAATTTTCCTTCAAAATACAAACAAATATTGACTCCAGTGAATGGTGTGCATTTTGAATCGTTTTGGGTGAAGTGTACTGATGTAATTATTTTTATTATAATACTCTGAAATACATCAAAAATAAGCTTCATTCCCTGAGGTTCTCTGTATCTGGAAAACTTTGTTCCTGGAGAGCAAGTTGGAGAGAGACCACATGCTTAGGGACCACCCTCTTGCCTAGCCTTGCAAATGTCTCTTGTTTATTGATTGATGTTAAGGCTCATCAAATTTTCTTGAACTCTTTGTAAATGAACTTCTCTATCTAAATACATGCTTGGAGGATTCTTTCTTCATCTTTGACATTAAAAACCCTTGTCTCAGTCATTTTGCATCACTGTTCCTGGGACACTAGGAATTGAGCTACAGATTCAGTCCTTCCTTTTCAGGAAAAGCTTCTTGAATAATTAAATATCTTTTATGTTCTCTGTTTCACAGACACCAGTTTTCCTATGGAGTTCTCCATATGTAATTTATCTTGTCTAATTTCTATATGTTTTACTTTTTCCTCTGTGTTCTTTGAGGTCACCAAGTCTTTCCTCCATATTTACAATTCAACTCTCCGTTATAATTACTTTCTGATTTACCATTTCACAAATTGTGTTGTTTTGATCCTCAGCTCATTTCCTTAGCTTTGTAATCTTCCTTTTCATGTAATTCTGTTGGCTTAACTTTGCAACTTTGAGGTCTTTTCATATTAAAGTATTTCTCTTAAAATTCCCCCAAGGCAAATATACTGTTTTTCTTTTTCTTGAGCTATGTTTTCCTCCTGAATTGATCTCCCACTGCCTTATCTTTCCTGTGTGGATTCTCTTTTGTTCCCCTGTATTGGTCATCTTCTGCCTGGGTCCCACTCAGGGGAAAGGTCCTTTAAGACCTGTGGAACTGGTGGTGGTTGACTGAAGAAAAATAAAGTTAAAAGTGGCTAGAGATAAAGAGTCAGGATGTGCAGAATAGAGTTTCAAAGGTGGGAACACGGGAGACCACCGCTAGCTTGTGGGGTTCCAGTGAGCAGCCCCGAGTGTTTGCTCCACTCAGCTTTTATGGAAAGCTATTATCTCATTTAGCCCAGAGGGGAAGCTGAGGAAGGGAACAAAAATGTCAGCAGTTTCTCTGAGTAAGCATGTTCGTTCTTATTCTATCTATAATCATTAACTTTAAGGCTCTGAGCAGCCTTGAGAAATACGAAACCTGAGCCCTGTGTGCGGGCAGACTCCTGTCTGTGGTCACACACACAGATTCCTTGGGGAAGGTTAATCTTCTTTAGTTCTTTGTAGAGCAGATGCAATGGCTCAGGCTCCTCTGAAGAATTGGTGGAAGAGAAGAATTTTCCTCTGATCTCCACCCAGAGGCATCTTCCTCTGTGATTAAGGCTCAAGCCCTCCTGCCAATATTTCAGGGCTTGAGCTGTTCCCTTGATCTTCACCCTGGCCATAATACAGATCCCCAGAATGGGTATTTGCTTTGACTGTTGACTGGGCAGGGAATGGCCTGGTTCACGTTCCTTCCCAGGCCTTGCATGTAGCTCTCTCCATGGTCTTTCTTCTTCTGAGTGTTTACAGACCCAGCAGGGGTGTTTGCAAGCTGTATCCCTACAGGCCAGGCTTCTGTTACAAGCAGGAACTGCTCAGATAAGTAATTTAGCTGCTGGCTTAAAAGTAAGTTAGCTAAACTGTTTTTATGCTGCCTTGCTCAGTTTATTTCTGTTTTCCCTTTTTTTCTGGGGGTGTTTTCCCTTGCCAACAATGGGGTCTTTGGTACCTATTCTCCCTGCAATCTCCAGCATGGACAGCACTGTCCAAACTATTTGCACAAGGTCAGCAGGTAGGCGAGTTTTTCTTAATTCCCTTACCACTTGAAATGAGACCTGTTTCTGTTCTTCTGAAAACTATGGGAAGTCACAGCATGTGGACGGGGGAAGAAGGGCTCACCTGGGCCTCAGCAGTCCTGCCCCGTGACCTGGCCTTTCTCCCACCATCAGTGATTTTCAAAATTTGCTTATTAACTAAAGAAAAAAAAAAAGTAAAATGAGGTTTATGCTTTGGAAAAAGGAGAACTTTATTTTTCTTAAAATCTCTTTTTTTTGTAGCTCACATTGACCATTCTGGCAAGCTGGGAAACATAGCTCCTAGCTACCAGTTGGGAATATGTACTTTAAGGGACAGACAAAAGGGACAGGATTTTATTCTGAGTAGGGCTGTGAAACGTGTGTATTCAACAAGATATGGGAGGATACATGATTATTTATAAAGGAAAAATCATGCAAAGGTGTAATTGTGCTTTATAGCCCCTGCTCCGTCATGGCCGGGAGTTTAGTATTAAGGAGTTTCTGGGGTCTCCTTAGCAAAGAGGGGCTGTTCACTTAGCAGAGGGCTCAGGGTTTTATTTGTAGTTCACAATTTGTACTTAAGGTCTTTTACCTCATCAGGGCCTTTTCCCTTCTGGAAATGACTTTTGACACCAACAATCCGAATTCATTCAAGAAACCCTGGCCCTTATGTCAATCCCTGTACTGATTGGATCAGGGGCTCATCACCCATGGTGATTTGAGGTCAGGTTTCTTGAATTTCTCCAAACGGGTGAATGAAGCAGACCCTCCATTGTTGGGGGACCAGCAGAGGCTTCCTTAGCTCTCCTCAATTCTAAATGTGTGGCACTAAGACCTTTTCTGGTTTATCAACACCAGCTTTCTTCATCCCATTTCTTAATAGGCGTTTAAACATTTTCACCTTGCTGGCTGAGCTCCCTGACCCTTCATCTTTCCCCTTTGCTCTTAGGAATCAGACTCATCCTCACTGTCCTAGTTTCAGTGTAACTTTTTCCTTTGAAAAAGGTCCTGAGACTAGTGGCTATATGGCAGGCAGCCAGAATCTGAACTTGACATAGTATCAGGGTCTGCCTGGATACGATTCTTTCAGTGAGCCCCCAGAGGCTGCAGTTCAGACCACTAGAATCTAACTTGGCTCATCTGTCCTTCCATCTTAGCTGTTACCAATCACAACAACCCAGGCATTGTATACTTTGCTTTTTTTGTTGCTTGGTCTTTCCTGATATATCCGTGAGCCAGCTGCCCCGGGGGTTGAATCTATCACTTCTAAATTCTGTTGCTAAATTGTGTCTTTAGTGACTGATCCCTTCACAGAAGCAGTTTTATTCCACAGGTGATGAGGGACTAGGGAGCCATCTAGGAATCAAAGGTTCTGCTCCCTCATCCTTTCTTTCTCCAAATCAGTGAGTTTCAGTGAGTCAAGGTCATTTTAGCTAATACCATTTTTGAGGACGAAAAAATTATTTCTGACACGAATTACCTGAGTACGGCTAAACCCTGTAAGTGCAGGGCACAGTTCTCCATAAGATGGCCCTTACCCCAGATGCCAGCTATACACTTGGGAGTTCCTAGGACAGCCTCACTTCTGACCAGCAGGCTACAAATTCAGGGGTTCTCACTCCCCCTCAGGTTCAGCAATTCACTAACATGATTCAGAACTGATTGAAAATACTACACTTACATTTCCATTGTATTATAGCAAAGGGATATAAATGAGAATCAGTGAAAGGCCCTAAAGTTGCATAGGGCAAGATCTGGGAGGGGCCATATGTGAATGTTTGTTTTAAAATTTTCATATTATTATAGGGGTACACACGATTCTGATGTATAGTTTGTTCTTATCAGGTTAAAGCCTGAGTTATAGGTTTGTCCTTCACCCAGGGTGTGTGCAAAATATCCGTGCAGTGTACCCATCAAGGGGGAGTTCACCCAAGCCCTGCCTCCCTTCTCCCCTCCTTGAGTTTTGTTGAGTTTTTCTCTCAGGTGAGCATGTTGGGGTTAGTCTACTAGTTTCAATTTATCACCTTTCTTTAACAAATGAATTTTATTGTGTATATTTAAGGTATACGATGTTATGGGAAACACATAGGCAGGAAAATGATTCCTGTACTATTGCAAATGGACACGAATGGGAAACGCTCGTATCCTCAGGGATATTTCTTGCTCCCCGGCACATGTCTGTGTAGAATGCCGTCCATCGAGGAAGCTCACCGGAAGTGGCCCTCAGAATGTCAATGCATGAAGGACTGGCGTGTGTGATCACAATTTTATATTTCAGACCTGTGGTTTTTACAATGCACATTACAGAATGTAAGGCTCCATTGGTCAATTTCCTCTGGGGGTGATTTGCAGAAAGTAGTCTGAGCTACGCTTCCGATCGATCACACGCCAGATCTCCAAGATTGAGACGGTAGGCATGGGACTTTGAGAATATTAATAAAAGCAAAAGTAAAATCAGTGCATCGTGAGATGCTGTCAACTGAAAGGAATGTTGCCATTTTGAGTGTCAGTTCCAGGACGTGACAGATTGCTCACAGGTGTGGCATCCTGTTCCCACTGTTTCCCCTCCTGCAGGGGCTTTGCTTAGTCCTATAGTACCACAAGGGGTGATTGGCAAGGGCATTGTCCTTTTCATCGTCCTTTTCCTTTACCTTTAAAATACTGTTGCAAGATTGGCTAACATAGCATAGGAATGGGACTTGGCAGTGAAGGAGGTGTTAGAAATGTCAGCTCCTGTTGTGCAGACCCCCCCAGCTACACAGTTCAGAGGCAGCGCCCAGCTGCTGCTCTCGCCCTTGCCCTTCCTTCTGAAGCTAATTTCTAACTTTCCTACTGCCCTTTGCTGACAGTCCCTGATTGAGTCATATCTCCAAGGATGGAAAAAGAAAAAGGGAAAAGAATAAAATCTATGGGAATGACAGGTTGCGTTAGGGTTCTCTAGAAAGATAGGATCAATAGGATGTCATAGGATATACATGAAATAGGCTATATATGTAATAGGCCACGCGGGGACACACACACATACACACACGCACACATGAGAGGGGGTTTATTAGGGAACGTGGCTCACATCGCACAGGTGTTTCCAAGTAATGCAAATGAACATTGGCTGCTTAGAGCCTGTGCAGTACAGAAGGGGCGGTTTTGGGGGAAAACACCCAAGTTCCAGTTCCTTGCTATCTAAACATGTGACCTTCTTTTTTTTTTTTTTTGAGGCAGTCTCACTATGTTACCCTCCATAGAGTGCTGTGGCATTACAGGTCACAGCAACCTCAAACTCTTGGGCTTAATCCATTCTCTTGTCTCAGCCGCCCAAGTAGCCGGGACCACAGGTGCCTGGCTATGTTTTGGTTGTAGTTGTCATTGTTGTTTGGCAGGCCTGGGCTGGATTTGAACCTGCCAACTCTGCTGTACGTGGCTGGTGCTCCTAGCTGCTGAGCTACAAGTGCTAGAGTGAGCTACAAGCAAGCCCATGTGACCTTCTTACTGGTGCATTATTCAAGTGTAGAGGACACTTTCCACAGGGAATGGAAACAGAAAGAGGAGCTGGGGTCAACTTGGAGGGGAAGATGATCTGCTGATTTTCCACTGAGTGGAAAAGCACGGAGAAAACTTAGACATCCGTGGTGAGTCTAGTTCAGCATAGAACTTACAATGGGAATAGCAGAAATGGATTTGAAGAGAAGAGTAGACCAAACCATCCCTTCTTCTAACTGGTGAGCTTTACATGGTCCAGGGTCTTCTCTCCTACTGATTCAGGCATGTATGTGCTACAGTAGAGCTGTCCAGCAGAAATATCATGTAGCCACGGGTATAATTCTAACTTCCCCAGTAGCTACATTAAAAAAGCAAAAATGAAACAGCTGAAATTAAAGTTCATTATGGCATAATTATATTGTATCCAAAATCTTATTATTTCAACATTAAGGACAAATAGCAGGGTGGTGACAGAGTGCGTGCCACAGGAAGCACATCTCGTATGAGGTCAGGGAAGGTCGTGCTGGCACGTGGTACTGGGGCTGGAGTCAGGAGTGAGGCCTTAGCTGCTAGATGGGAGTGTGGTGGGGTGAAGACACCCCTATCTCTGAGGAGCTGAGCCAGCTGAGTCAGGATGAGCTCTCTCTAGGACTCAACATTTGGAAAGGGAGAGGACAAGGCTCTGAGAGCAGGTAGTGCTCCCACCACACCCAGGCATGCAACTGACCCGGGTGGCTCGGCCCATGTGCAGTCTGAACCCAAAGTGTGTGTGTGGGGGGACTGTGCACTTTGAGGCTAGTGAGGGAGTGAGGGATATACATACAAGTCTGCATCTCGTCTGCAGTTTGGTTTGTCTGTGACTGTGCCACCCTCTTGTGGTGCTTGAAGTGGGTTACAGGTCTCCTGGGGAGGGCACTATGGCTCCCCCAGTGAGGTACTAAGGATGGCAGGACTTTGAATAAATGGAGATAGTTGAGATTAGGGTCAGACAATTAAGTCCAGAAACTCATCTGAAAAAGAAAAAGTGCCACATACTTCTTTGCTGAATATCACTGTGGTCACCTTCAAACTACTCCCCTGGGCCATTGGGGACCATCATGATACTCAGTGATGAGGTGTGTAGCACATGGTCACCTTCAAACTACTCCCCTGGGCCATTGGGGACCATCATGATACTCAGGGATGAGGTGTGTAGCACATGGTCACCTTCAAACTACTTCCCTGTGCCATCAGGGGCCATCGTGACACTCGGTGATGAGGTAGGTAGCACATGGTCACCTTCAAACTTCTTCCCTGTGCCATCAGGGGCCATGGTGACACTTGGTGATGAGGTAGGTAGCATTTTTTCCAGGATGAGTTTGCGAACTTAACTGTCTGACATCACACAGTGGCAGCTCTGATGGCCGTTCCAGGAAACAAGTTCCAAATTTGTTTGGGAGTGTGCTGGCATCAGTGCACAGCTTCCCAGGGGAGAACCTTGACGGTGACCATAGTGATATTCAACAGTGATGTATGTAGCACCTTTTCTAGGACTAGTTTGCGAACTTAATCATCTGACCTCATAGATGAAGGGAGAGGAAAACCCGTGTGTTCAGCAAAGCAAAAGGCCATGTGGTTGGTGGGAAGAAACAGGGGGACAGAGGAGGCTGGAGAAGAAGGCAGGTTCTGAAAGCCCTGCTGAGGGGAGACAGAAAACCAGGGAAGAGCTTCCAGCAGTTGAGTGGGCTGATCAGAAATGTTTCTCATAGAGGCACGATCGACACAGTATAAAATCTGCCCTCTTAATGTTTTGCAGTAGTTTTAACGAATGCGTACAGTTATGTAACCATGACTGCGGTCAAGATACAGAACACCCATCACCCTCCCGAGGGGGCCTCCCGAGGGTGCCTCCCGAGGGGGCCACCGTAGTCCCCAGTGCCTCTCCCAGCCCTCAGCCCCTCATAACCACTGGTTGGTTTTCTGTCCCAACACAAAAATGGAATTATTCTCTAGGTAGTTTTTTGGGTCTGGCTTCTTAGCACAAAGCATTGTAGATTCACCCAGGCTGCACTTTCTCAGTCGTTTGTTCACTTTAAGGCTAAGTTTGCTTGTTTTTATTCCACTGTAGGGATGCAGTACAGTTTCCTTATCCACTCACCAGGGAAGGGCATTGGGTCATTTCCGGTCTTTGGTAATTCTGAATAAAGACTAAAAAAGATTGTGCGCATCTTTTTTCTGCTCACATACCTTTTTATTTCCCTTGTAAACACTCAAGAGCTGGATTCTTGGGTTACATGGTAAGTGCTCTTTTTTTTTTAAATTAGATCATAATTGTGTACATTAATTCTATCATAGGATACAGGGTGTTGCCTCCATATACAGTTTGAAAAATTCTCATCGAACTGGCTAACATAGCCATCATGTCTTTCTCATAATTGTGTTAAGACATTTATATTCGACCTTTAGACAAATATACATGTACCCTAATAGGATAAATCATAGGCGTGATCCCCACAATATCATTCTCTTCACCCATCCTCCCCCCTCCCCTCCCCTCCCTCTCCCCTTTCCCCGTAGTCTTAGACTCCATTTGGATTATAGCTTTCCTAAGATAGCTAGCAATTAGTTTCATAATGGTGTTGAGTACATTGGATACTTTATCTTCCATTCTTGAGATACTTTGCTAAGGAGGACATTTTCTAGCTCCATCCATGTAAACATGAA
>CAUYTI010005451.1:0-26519 GCA_963575145.1 Galago senegalensis
TAAAAGATATTATTTGTGTTTAATTCAACATGTCAATATGCCGTTTATCATATTGTATCCTTATTCTTCAGTGAAATATGTCCGTCATTTCCCCTTTATAATAACATGTTTTTTCTAATTTTACTATCAGGGGTATCCAGACTGAGTAGAATGATTTTGAAGTATTTCTATTTCTACTGTCTTATATAAGAGTTGGCGTGATCTGGTTTTTTTTGTTTTTTAGAAATTATTTTTTACTTTTATTTATATATATTAGTCATCTATTTTTTTTTTTAGACTTTGGTAAAAACATAATAAGGAAAAAATTTGTTTGCTATCTGTATTTTGTCTTGTGTATTCCGTAACAAACAAGTAGTAAATGATTATGTATTCAAAAAAATATTGCACAGCTCTTGTTAAAGCTATATTGATAGGTACTTTCTATTTTGGTTGCTGATACAATGCTATCTTTCTTTTTCTAATATTATTTTGTAATTCTTTTATATATAGGAATATAATTGATTTTGTATAGTTATTTTGAAGTTAGCTATATCAGTGAATTTTTCTATTGCTTTTGGTAACTTGCAAGTAACTTGGTAACTCAGAAGTAATGAAATTTGTATTTTTTTTTTTTTACAAACTATTGGGATTTGTAAGTTATCATAATTGTACTAGCTAGGATCTTCAACTTTACTAGGAGTGGTGGTAATGCATACACTTATCTCATAATCGATTTGTAGATAATGCTTTAGTTTCTTCATAAAATTGATACATTTGTCCCAATGTTATCTTCAATGATTATGTCAATGTTTTGCCTATAGTTGATGTTCTGTAAATATCCGTGGAATAAAGGATCCTGAAATATTAAAAAAAAAAAAAGATATTATTTGTGTGCTTACAGCACAGCCGGGTAATGACTGGACTGTCACAGGGTAGACCACACATCCTGGTTGTCCCGGGACAGCCTCAGTTTAAAGTCTGTTGTCCCAGGATAATTGTTAAGATTCTTCTTCTTTCACTCCTGGCAGTTTGAACGATACATGTTATCGTCCAAGTACTCATCACAAACGACCAGTAATGTGAAATCCTTCCACCAATCGTGGGTCACACCAATAACCTGATCTCTCCAAATGTTTTCCTTCCACTAAGTATCACTGTGATTGAGGCCTCTTTCCAGATGGCTTATGGGGCCATCTCTTCTCTTCTCTTCTGGGGCCTCTTTTCTGTGTGTACCTCACTGTTCCAACGTCACAGATACTTAATGAAGCCTACATAATACTATTTTCACCTCTGATGGTCTTAATCCAGTGAAAAAAAATTTAAGGGTTGGTAATCAACACAGAGCTGGCCATCGTTTGCATTGTCTCAGCCTGGAAATACATTTGGAATAAACATCCATCTGAGAACCAAAAATAAATTAAGTAACATTTACATCTTTACAGCTATCTACGCCAGGTGTCCTCCAACTACGGCCTGCGGGCCACATGCAGCCCACCCAGGACATTCATCTGGCCTACCAGGTGTTTTTGCCGCCACTGCCTGTCCTGCTTAGCAGCCAACTCATCCCAGGGACCACAGTCCAGCCCTCCAATGGTCTGAGGGACAGTGAACTGGTCCCCTGTTTAAAAAGTTTGAGGACCCCTGACATGCAAAAGTGCCCACAACTTTAGTTTTCATTACACACAGGGCGACAGCCTCTTCTCACCTCTCACACACGGTATTTTTCTCCAGGCATTCAATAAAGGAAAGACTGTTCTCAAGGGATAACATCTCAGTCTAATTCACAGAACCAAAAAAAATTAGAGCAATTTCAACCCTTGAGGGTTGCCAAAAGAGAACATAACTGTATAGGGATTATTTTTTTCATTAAAGAAGTTATCAAATGACTTTGACAAAACTAATGTGAATTATATCTGTGTTAAGTACAAAGACAGAACCAGAATGAAAAACTAGCAGAGTTCCTTCAATGCGGCCTGAAGAATGATTTGAAGGAATCATTTAGAAGAATGGGCAGGTGAGCAGCGAGTGGGGACCTACATCCATAACTGGCACCTTCCCCACTTGGTAAAAGACACCAAATACATCGCTTCTCTCACAACTCACAGAGACGGATGCCATTTAAATCTTCAATTCAGAAAACTGAATGTCAGAAATATTCCTACGTATCCAAAGGTCACACAGTCTCCACGACAGACAGAATGACTTGCCTTGAATCTCACCTTGTGGACCTCTCACGGTCATACGTATTCAAGATGTAAGACAGGCAGCCTCAATTTGCTATGGGATCCCTTTACCAGACCAGTGATTTCTGAAGGTGAAAGTACACATGTGGCCAGGTACCTGAATAAAACTTGCTCAAGTTCTATTCCTTAGAACCCAAAGTCAGTACAGGGGCCACGACATTTTTCATCTGCCTCCTTAATATTTTTTAGAAATGTGGTTTATTTCTTTCAACTGAAAAATAGAAAAGATTAATCAAGTTGCTAAACTTAGGAAGTAGCTCACAACTGGCACTAAAGTTCTCATCTATACAAGTTAATCACCCCAAAACCAGTGTGTGTATGCATTTTTTTTTTGAGATAGTCTCACTGTGTTGCCCTCAGTAGAGTGCTGTGGCATCACAGCTCACAGCAACCTCAAACTCTTGGGCTCAAGCAATTCTCTTGCCTCAGCCTCCCAAGTAGCTGGGACTACAGGTACGTACCACAGTGCCCAGCTATTTTTGTGGTGTTGTTGTAGTTGTCATTGTTGTTTTTTTAGCAGGCCAGGCTGGGTTCTAACCCTCCACCCTTGATGTATGTGGCCAGCACCCTACCCACTGAGCTACAGCACCACCAGAAACCAGGATATTAATAAAATTACAGCAACCTGGTGTTGGGTGAGGAAGGGTGGATAGCCATAACTAAAAAAACCTGTGTGTATCATATATACAAAAGGTTTTCTTCCACAACCAAGGACGAAATTTGATGCTGGCCTATTCTAACTCCTATACTGTAGAGCTGTGTGTTGACCAAGGGTTGGGGAACCCTACAAGACAATTCTCAGTAATCATGAGATACCAGATTTAAATCTTATCATCTTATCTCAGAGGTTTGACATATGCAGTTAGAGTTAGTCCTTCAAATATTTTGCACTAAAAAAAATACATTTATAACAGACCTTAGATCCCATTTGAATAAAAGTGCTTTTAATGAGTGAAGAGGTACTTTAATATCTGTTGACCAAAAAAATAACCCATGTACACACAGACTCAGAGGCTACTTATGACAACTCCAAAGTCCAGAGGGTGGGGCACACTGGGGCAGATCACATTATATGATCATAGCCTAAACCCACAAATATTTTTTTGAATTTGTGCAAGAGTATTCAATTATCTTTCTAGATCACACGGCTAACGTTAGCAGCTTTAGAACTGAAGTTCTGGTCCCCGTGGAATTTGCAAAGTACTCTGCTACTTTGTCACTTATGTAATGCATGAACACCAAAATATCGTAAGCCAGAAGATAGATCCCAGTTTATCTTTGATTTAGTAAATAATCTGTAATAAGTAATAATAAATGTCATTGGCCACCTACCACCTACAACATACAACCATACTTTACCTCCTTTACCTGTTTTCATGAAAATGAATCTGAAAGGTAATGTTGTGATGATTATTATCCATCATCCTTGTCCACGTAAGGGAACTGAGCATTAGAAAAGTTAAGATAAGTAACTCAGAGAGCAAAGAGTAACACAGAACTTAAACCAAGGTCTTTTTAGTCACCAGCAGGGTATTTATTCATTATATCACTCTGTGACCGGTGACATACAAATAATTGTTCATGAAAGAAGTCTATTTTAAACCTCATCAGAAATACCTGTTTATGTAAAAGTCACTGACATGTGAAATACAAATTAGATTCTTTGAGATTCAGATGTATCATTTTCTAAGGACTGTTAGAAGCACCTGTTTAAAGGCGTGAATGTTTATTAGTATCCTAGCTTAAGTTATTACATGTCTCATCTTTTTGGCTTTTATGCTTTAAACTCAGTTCATCCTCATTCTGTTGTATTTCCGAAACAAAACAAAGCATACTGTAAATCATCTCTGCGTTTGAAGTTTTCTCGTGTCCATTAGTTGAAATCTTTGTTTTTAACTAGTTACAAAGAAATTCAAAGTAATAAAACGCTGTTATTAATAAACATCTGCGTTTTCAGTGATTTGGATATAGAATAAGGTTGCATTTTAGCCTTTCAGGGGTCAACGTAGATTAAAAGGTAACGGCCAACTCCATCTCTATCATTTTCCTTATTTTCAGGATGCAAAAATCAGTCAGCAATTAGTAAATTCCTAGAAATACTAATAGTTATGAGCAACCCGATTTTTTTAAATATTTATTTAATTTTTTAAAGATTTAAATATATTTGACTAAAAATATTTGTGTGAGATGGAGGATATTTTTTAACATATCTTAGGATGGGCATCATTCCTTGTGAGACACGTACATTTGTATACAGTGGTACCACTGTTTCCACTCCATTTGGTTATATGTTATGTACCTACTCAAGGAAGGGAGAGGCAGAAACACCCAGTTTCTGTCCCCTGGGAATTTACTCCCTTTCTAGAGTTCTTAGTTCCCAAAATAGTATCACCATTCTTTTGATCCTTTGCCTGTCGTCTTCAAAACCTAGTTTCATGCCACCTTTTAATTTATACACGCTTTTCCCATCACTCAGTGGCTAAGCTACTCTGTCACCTTCTGTATCTTCCTGCCTTGTGTTCTGCCCGGCTTTATTCTCTAATCTCTTAGAGCAGACACCATCTGCATTCCAAGAGGGACCAGGAGACGCCAAACTAAAGCATTCCAGAGCTTTGTTAGGAGGAATTTTGTAAGACCATCTCATTCTACCTTCTCATTTTAGACATGATTAAACTAAGCTTCAGAGAGGACAGATGACTTACAGCCAGTGGCTGCGGGGACTTTCTAAGCTCGTGTCTTTCTTCCACTCCACCTGCCATAAGCGCCCTTCCCATTGGCACCACTGATGTACTAGAATAGTGTGAAGAGCGTGGACTCTGGACTCGCATTTTAGGGCTCAAATCCTGATTCGACTCAAGGGAGCCAATATTTATCACCTTCTTTAGACTGTGGACAGAACCTGGGTTTCAGTTAGCAATCACTCATTCATTCAACAATTTTCCTTTTTTATTGACCAACTGCTATGGGCCAGGCTTTTCCAGGTGCCAGGAAGGTTCAAGAGAGCCACGACTTCAGCTATCAGAGAGTTGGGCATCTAAAAGCATCACAAGGCTGCAGGAAAGGAGGGATGGAAGAGGGAAGGCAGAAGAACGAGGGCAGAGCAGAGGTAGGGACGGTGCCAGGTGCGCCTGGGCAGATCGGGGGTGCTTGACAGGAAGGAGCAAGAGAGAGGAGCCCCGACAGTGAGCATCAGCCTAAGATCGACACTGAACAGCACCTAAGAAAATGCCTGTGAAATGCATGGGTGGAATTAGTCCTGCCTGGCTGGAATAGAGGAAACAGATCCTTGAAAGAAAAGGTGGCTGAGTGGGTCAGACCCCTCATTTACCCAGACAATAACCATTTATTGAACCCCCTTCAAGGCCATCAGACTGCACCAGGCAGTGGAACCTCCAGCTGATCTCTAAGAAACAATGCTGGAATTTGTGTAATGCTAAACCAAACTAGTTCCCCCAAGTCTGAAGTCTCAAGAAACATTTCTTAATATATGTTTCCAAAGCTCAAAGATCCTGTTGACTTAGTAGCAAGATAAAACTCAGAGCAAACCTTTCCCTGGATGATGGTAGTCCTAATGTATCTTCCTCCCTCCCAAGGAAGCAGGTTTTGCTCTGAAGAAAGGTTTGGGGTGACACACACACTTCCTGCCAAGTAAATTCTATGACAGATGCATGAGTGAACTTGAACTATATCAGAGAGGACCTTTCCCTTTTAAAAGGTCACTGCACAAAACATAATAAAAGTGTCTACTGAAAGCATGCTCTTCTTCCAGCTGACATGCTTCAAAAGTGCAGGACTGAGGGGATCCTTTGTGTTCCAACCTGGCCAAGAGACTTCCAGAA
The DNA here is from genome assembly GCA_963575145.1 of Galago senegalensis. NCBI lineage: Eukaryota > Metazoa > Chordata > Mammalia > Primates > Galagidae > Galago > Galago senegalensis. The sequence continues at coordinate 6,062 of CAUYTI010005451.1, forward strand.
TGTCATGTTCTCTTGGGTACTGGTGTGTCTGTCGTGTACTAGCATTTTCTGGGAACCTGGTTCCTTCCTCTGTACTCTCCTCCTGTTTTCCTTTTGCCTAGATTTTATTTTTATGGTTTCTCCCTGTGATTTACATTTTAATACGTCAAAACATAGAATGTGGCTCATATTTCTCACCAAGTGACAGTGGCATTTTCTATAGTTTCTTCAATCCAGCAAGATCCTTCCAGAAGTTCAGCAGGAGGCCAACACGTTTTACAAGGCTCACCGCAGACCTTCACCAAATCAAATGCACTGAAATGTGACATACCCGCTTGTCAGGAGAGGGAATAAAGTACACCAGGAAGCTGCGGCTGTAATTCAGGGTCACCTACACTGCTTGTTTTAAATGTTATAAAACGTCACCCGTGAAAGTGAACATGGCGGACAACACTGTCCATGACAAATGAGCATGTACGTTCTTACAGATCAAAAGGGGAAGGGTGGTGAGCCTGGAATCGTCTGGTATTGCCACAGCGGCCTAGGCAAATGAAGAAAGCTCAGAAACAAATGTAATCACAAAACGTTAAATGAATATATGAATGTGGAAGGGAAGAGGAATTGCAGAGATCAGAAGTTTATTACACACTCAGAGATAATTCCGTAGCAGAAGCGAGGATCATAATAACTATTGGTCTGGAGAGTTTCTTTCTGTTTGTTTGTTTTGAGACAGTCTTGCTCTCACTGGGGCAAGAGTGCCATGGCTCAGCCTAGCTCACAGCAACCTCAAACCCCAGGACTCAAGCAATCCACCTGCCTCATGTTCCCAAGTAGCTGGGAGTACAGGTATTGGTCTAGAATAGTGGTTCTCAACCTTCCTAATGCTATGACCCTTTCATACAGTTCCTCATATTGTGATGACCCCCAACCATAAAATTATTTTCGGTGTTACTTCATAAGTATAATTTTGCTACTGTTATAATAATGTAAATATCTGATATTAGTTGACCCTGTGAAAGGATCATTCAACCCATAAAGGGGTTGTGACCCACAGGTTGAGAACTGTTGGTCTAGAATTTTAAAGAAAGTACTTTAAATCCTACAAAAAGAAAATAAGAACATGTTTTTGAAGAACTAAGATTCTATTCATTGATTTATAGATTTAGTGATGTCCTAGGTAGGTAATTATTCCGGGTCAGGAAGGCAATTCATTTTTACCTTCACTCCTTACAGAGAGTCTAATAAATATCAATATGTCACATAATTATATAAATTATATGTAAATATGTAATTTATACAGAACTAATTTAGTAGAACTAAAAAGAGTACGTACGTAATGAAGAAAGGTGAGTGCCGTTACAGCAATGATGCAAGCTGAAGATAAGTCCATCGGACATGGCTCCCTTAAAGCTCAAGAAAGAAATCCTAACATGCTCCCTGATCAAGTACTAAGTGATATTTATGTGGTCATATAATGTTGATTCTATTTACCGCCCTACCTTTAAGTTAAGAGAAGAAGCCACGATCTGAAATATACCATAAAGTGATGGCATAATTTGTAGGGACCCTACAAAGGAACTCTTTAGGAGTTCAGGGCAGAAATGAAAGGTGGGACTGGAAACAGAACCCGATGTAAATCCCACGTAGGCAACAGCTACATTGTTCTTTGATTTGGTTCCTCTTTTCCATTCTAGATACCAGGAAACAAACAGCTGGATTAATTCCAAGCAAATCATCACCGTCATCATCCAAACCTCAAAACCCAAATGCAAAACAAAGGAAAAATCTATTGGCAGTGATTCTCTAAAATAATTGAACAAACTCCCAGGAGAAGGATGAAGCCTTAGTTAGACGTTACCATCTGAGAATAATTTTCACATTCTCTTACTGTAGAGACGCACGGATGCCAAATTCTACCTTTCACCCTATTATGATACCTGATCACTCTCCCCGCTCTGTTTCTTCTATTCCCAGAATTCCTACCCAGGATAAAGACTTTAAGCAAAAATAGATCTGTAAGATCAAAGGCAAACCACAGCAGTCAGCCATTTTTTCATTAAATACAAGTAGACAATTGAACAATCCGACCTATTAGGAGATACAGCAGCATTGTGGGTAAAGACTAAGCGGGGTGGAAGGGAAACAGAGATGATCTAAGAAACAGAAAGAAGAAAAAACTTTGATAATATTAAATAAACTAGAGAAGCTACTACAACCAGAAAGCAGAAGGCTTTCAAAGAGGATAGTTAAAATGGAAACCAAGAATGTCAACGTTGAAATAACCAAAACAATAGAACAATAGAAAGACTAAAAATACAGCCAGGGACTCTCCCAAACACAGATGAAAACACAAAGCATAGATCAAGATAGCGGGTGAATCTGAAAGATCTCACATTCAAGTAATAAGAGCCACAGACAGAGAAGAGATATCGTGAGAGAGAAGAACTACTAAAGATACAGATAAAAAATTCCCTTAGCGGAAGAATGTCATTAATCTGTAGGCTTTCACCAAGTGCAGATTACTGGAAGTGCAGAAAGGTTCCTCCACCAATGCACTGAAAACATTTAAAACAATGAGATGCTCTTATAAGTTTTAGAGAGAAAGAGCAAAAATAAGACTCAGCCTGACTTCTTATCAGTAACAATGGAAAAGGGCATTCATTGATTTATTTAATTTTATTGTTTGGGATTCATTGAGGGTACAAAGAATTAGGTTACGCTGATTGCATTTGTTAAAGTCCCTCTTATAATTGTGTCCCACCCCCAAGAGGTGTGCCATACACCATGACCTCCTATTTATTAATTTTTACTGGTTTATTCTTAAATGTATAATAGTCTCCAAGACAACACTTCATTTTAGCTATAGGTGGCAAAAAATGTTATGGCAGGGAATCCAGATGCTTAAATAGGAATCCAGGGTCACCATCATCTCAGGTATAAGGGGCAGTTTACTTTTTGTCAAAAAAAAAATTTTTTTTTTTGAGACAGAGCCTCAAGCTGTCCCCCTCGGTAGAGTGCCGTGGCATCACAGCTCACAGCAACCTCCAACTCCTGGGCTCAAGTGAGTCTCCTGCCTCAGCCTTTCAAGTAGCTGGGACTACAGGCACCCGCCACAACGCCTGGCTATTTTTTGGTTGCAGCCGTCATCGTTGTTTGGCGGGCCTGGGCTGGATTCGAACCTGCCACCTTAGGTGTATGTGGCTGGCATCTTAGCCGCTTGAGCCATAGGCGCGGAGCCTTTGACAGATTTCTTAATTCTACCTTCCCTGTGGCCTTCACTTTTAGCTCTTCGAGTCTCTTCCGCCCCCTTTTTGTTTCTGTTTGAACGCCTTATTCTCCTTATCCCCCTCCTTGGCCTGCTTCTCAGGCTGTTTCAGAGTTTTTTTCTTGTCATCCTCAGGGCTGGACGTGGCATTACGGCCCCTTCACCAGACTCTGCCACAGGAACCAGAGCTCCTGGCCCACTGGCTCCTCCAATACCTCAATGTGAAACCATGAGAAGAGCTTTTCAAGTTCAAAAAGACAATCATTTTCACTCTAGAATTCTATACTCAGCCAAAGCATCACATCACTATGAGAATTTTCAAGAACCAGGACATTTACCTCCTATGTACCTTTTCTTAGGAAGTTACTTGTGATGTGTTCTAATAAAGGGAGATGATAATCCAAGAAATAGGAAGATACCAAACACCAGGTTTAACTTAGAGGAACGATCAAACTGAGCTGAGCAGCGGATGTCTAGGAGGTGTCCAGTCCAGCGAGAAGGACGAAAAAAGAGGAATCTGGGAGGAAGATTCCCCGGAGTGGGACAGAGAAGACCCAAAAGATGAGATGACAGACACCAAAAAATATATGAAGACGTGATGGAGGAAGGCACAATACGTAAGAGAAATGCAGCTTAATTTTAAGCAATTGACTAAATATAAGGGAAACAAAAATCATTGGTTCGAACTTCAAAGCCGGAAATCTTTTCAGTGAACTAGAGGTCATGACATTGGTCCCTTAAAGGACAAAATGTAATCCTAACATACTTCTTGACCCAACATTAAATAATCTTTATGTGGCCATAATAATGTTCATAGTATTTATTGCTCTACTTTGAAAGTTAACCTTTGGCAAAGACGTTGTTGTATTTTCAGCACAGAGTACGGATGTCAACAATCTAAACCCAGAAAAACATGGTGGTGGAGGAAGCAGGGCAGGAATGGAGAGAGAGAGTTGAATGAAGTATGGGACTAAGATCCTCATTTCAACTCATACGGGAAGAAGAAGATAATTCTGCCAATTACCAGGCTAAGAAAACAGCAAAAGCTTAGAGTTATTCTACAATGACGTTAATAGAAGATTGACAGAGGGAGGGGCCTCTTTATTATTTAATTGAAGAAGCAGAAGTGAGCAAAATCCTCACCTTTCCAATTGCAGAGTGAAGTGCCTAAATCAGATCAAGAAACTATCGAGCTCGCTACCAGATTTGCCTTAAGTAAGAACCATAGAAATTTTTTAAATTAAAATAATTAAAAAGGCTCCTCTAGGGACTTAGGAAAAGTCGACAAAAAATCTGCTTCTCATCCTTTTAGTACAACTTAACTTGTGTACTGCATTGAAATTAAATATGTATTTGTACGCATACTTTTCACAGAAATTATTGAGTGCTTTTGGTATATAACACATGCATTGGACCAGGCACTGGTTTAAAGAAGGATTTTTACTTACTGCATTGGTTGGGTGTAGCTTCATATAGAGAGCTTTGCAAATAGCCTACACCTGTATGGGCAGGATTCCTCAAGGCATGATTTTCCATTTTTTAAGTTTTTCTGCTTCTTCTCTGTACAATTTCATGATTAGCAATTCCATGATCAGGTTTCAGTATAGTCCTTCCTTGTGCTCTTTTTAAGATAATTTTTTATTGATACATAATAGGTAGACATATTTCGGAGGGATACATGTGAAAATTTAATACGTTCAACATCATTTGTAAAGATCAGTCAGTGTACTTGGGATATGCATCACCTGAAGGATACGTCTGTCTTTTCTTTATTCTAGAAACATTCATATTATTCTCTTTAAGCTATTTTGAAATGTAAAGTAGATTATTGTCAACTATCGTCACCAAACTGATCAACTACTTTTTTTTAATTGAAAAAACACTAGAAAGGTGTGAATACCGGAAGCCTGCAGCAAACGTGTCATTTACCATCAGGAGGCTAAAAAGTGCAGGAAGGCACGATTAGGAGCTATAAGTATATTTTGTTCACGTCACTATTTCAATAAGGTCCTTTATCTTCATGGACTGTAAATTCTAGAATCCAGTAAGCACTCAGCTTATACTTGCACAGGAAAAGTGAAAAGTTCAAAAAGACTGAACTTATCCTTAACCCAATGACCCAGAGGACAGGGCATGTTTATCAAACCAGTCTCTTCAAGTTGAAAGTTTAAGAAACACGGGCAGGGGAGGGGGAGAGAGGCCAAAATCTCTAACGATGAAACCCATCACTCAGTCCTCTTGATGTACCTTGTTTTGACAAATTCACACCCAGCGGCCCCTATTAATGAGGTGGCTATTAAATCACAAGCCAGGTCAGAAGCTGAAGGATGACTTCAGGACAAATGTTTACTGTTCCAGGCCATGTGCAAACCTTTGAACCTTTGGGAAGTTCAAACGTGGGTGTAAAGCACCAGGCCTCCCCTGGTGTAGGCGTAATACAAATAAATAGATGGTAAAGTAAAAGCAACGACTGATCGAATACGAGGCCATTTTGCAGTGTCAGCTTCAATATTCCAGATTATCTCAATCTTTTCATACGAACATACTATCTGTGTAAAGTGATCTGTTCACGTGTTATGAGGTTCAGCATATTGGACTACAAAAAGCAACTCATACTTCAGATTTTTGCCATCTTTATTGTGGCAGTGGGTGCCCAGAAACTATCTCAGATGACTGTATTTTTTCACTTGTATAGTAGAAGATAGCAAAAGATTCTGAAGCCATCCCACAAATACTTTTAGATGTCAGAAGTTAATCTGTTCATTAACACTCAGAATTAAGGCCAGGCAAGGTGGCTCACACCTAAAATCTCAGCACCCTGGGAGGCCAAGGCTGGTGGATTGCCGGAGCTCAGGAGTTCCAGACCAGCGTGAGCAAGAGCAAGCCTGGGCATTGTGGCAGGTACCTGTAGTTCCAGCTACTTGGGAAGTTGAGGCAAGAGGATCACCTGAACCCAAATTTGAGGTTGCTGCGAGCTATGATGTCATAGCACTCTACCAAGGGCAACAAAGTGAGACTCAGTCTTAAAAAAATATAAAACCCCAAAACCACTCAAAACTTCTCAGATCTCCAAATCATCCCTTTACTATTTATTTCTTCACTATTTCCAAAAGAGGAGAATCTAGTTTTTAACTTTTTCGGGATTTGTTTTTTAAATTTTTTCAAAGCAAGCCCTGTGTTCATTTCAATGTGCATTAACTAGTAGGAGCAGAGAATACCCTGGGTATTCACCCATATTTACCCTGGATCCCAAGCCTTCCTCTTTTGCCATTTCAGAAAATGTAGTGTATCTATCCCCAGATGATCAGAAATCATTTCACAACAAAGACATTTGTACCAGAATATTGATTGCAGCCCAATTCATACTTGCCAAGTCATGGAAGCAGCCCAAGTGCCCATCGACTCATGAATGGATTAACAAATTGTGGTATATGCACACCATGGAATACTATGCAGCCATGAAAAAGATGGAGACTTTACATCTTTTATGTTTACCTGGATGGAGCTGGAACATAATTCATCTTAGTACAGTGTCTCAAGAATGGAAGAAGTATCTAATGTACTCAGTACTACTATGAAACCAACATATAATCACCTACACATTCATCTAAATGATTAAACATAACCATAGTCCAGAAAGAAACAGGGAAGGGGAAGGATAAGGAAGGGGAGGGAGGAGGCTGGGAGGAGGAAGGGTATTTGGTGGGACCTCACCTAATGTGCATAATACAATGGTACATCTCAAAACTATTAAGAACAGAGTATAAATGTCTTACCACAACAAATAAGCAAGTGAGGTGATAGTTAAGTAATCAGTTTGATATAAGCATTCCACACTGTTTATCAATTCAGCACACTGTACCCCATAAATGCATTAATGTACACAGTCATGATTTGATAAAGAAAAAAAATACAAAATACAAAAAATTGTTTAAAAACTGAACAAAAACAAATAAAAAGGTGTTTACAATGGTGGGGCAGGGGACTGCAATGAGTTGATTTACAGATTTCCAAATATAGGATATGATTAAACAAATGTACTAACGTGTTTCCCCCAAAATAAGACCCAAAAAATAAGTCCTAGCAGGATTTCTATGCATTTGTTAAATATAAGCCCTACCCCGATAATAAGACCTAGTGAGGGGCATGGCACATCATGCACGCCATGCATTTTGGAGTGGAGCAGTAAGGAAGACTGGAATACCTTTTATCTGCTGCAGCTCCTTTCTCTGAGCCCTTCATTCGCACTTGCATGGGTGCACATGTGGTAACTGGGGTTGTAGACATCCAATTGCGCATGTGTGAATGGCTCGGGGAAAGGAGTTCACACATCACTAGCACCAGCCCCACCAACAAGGTTGGCTCCCCCCGTCAGGTTCCAGAAAAAGATGACTTAACTGTATTTGAATAAATGTAGACTGTTGTATTATACTTAATAAAAATAAGACATCCCCTGAAAATAAGCCCTAGTGTGTCTCCCTGAGAAAAAATAAGACAGTGTCTTATTTAGGGGGGAAACATGGTATGTATGTTTGATATGACATTTGGAAATACCCCAGACACCAGCAAAGGTTATATGGAGGTCATCTTAGGGCTGCAAGGCTGAGTCTGATTGAGATTAGATGATTCAATACTATGGTAGCATAATCAATTATAACATGCCTTTCTTTGGGGAGAGAGAGCTGGTAAAAGAAAGCAAAGAGAAAGGAAAGGCAGAAAAGAAACCCTGTATTGCCTGTGTTGGTCCTGGGGACTAAAGCTGTATAATTTACTCTGTGAGAAGAGCTAAAACCATCTTTGTTGGAAGACAAAATTTAAACAGTAACATACGTATGGGGGGCGGTTAGGGACTGAACCCACCCATGTTTTGGTTCAGTACGTTCTACTGTTTTGCATAAATATAGAAAAAAAAAACATTGGTGGGGTCAGTCCCTGACCTGCCCCCCTTTGGGATCAACTCATTCTCACTGTTTTAAATCCACGTTCTCTACCAACTTTGCACAAATACAGCATCTCACGTCACCCATGTACAGGGAGCGAATGAATTTGTCAGGCCAGCTCAAGTACTATTCTCACCAGGCAGATGCATTTCCCATTATATATAGACGATCTGGCGTTCTGATTATAGTTTGGAGTCCCATGCTGCTCATCTATAGAGAGAGGATTCTGTGAACAGTTGTTGACGGGAGCACCGTGGCCGATTTAACAGTTATATTTCTCGTGGTAAATAAAGAACTTGACCTTCTGCTTTATGTTTAATACAAGATGTGAACTACATTCACATGAATCTGATAAAGGAATCCAGCCCTATCTAGTCTGCTAACAAAATCCGTTTTTAGCCTGCAGTCCCGAGGAACTATGTCCCTGCATCATGTCACCATGGAAAACACCACTCGTGGGCCCCATCTTGGCAGCCAGGCCCCAAGCAAGTCTCCTGGTCTCTGACTATACCATTGAGTTAGAAGATGTAAGAAAGACACACTATTATTTTAAAGTGGGAAGTGAACATAAAGCTATTGAAAATAAGAAGATGTGACCAAATGTGCAGTCTGCCTTTCCATAAGGCATCGTACCAAGGGAGGAGGCAGGGAAGGGAAAGGATGGACTGAGATTATATAATCGCCAGATGTCAGCATAGTAACTTTAGGTTCTATATTTGCCTTGTGAGAAGGGCTTTGTTTTACTGTAATCTCTGAAACAGGAGCTGGATGTTCAACAGAACTACATTTGATGAACGAGGGCGGGGAGACAGCTCTGTGAAGGCCTTGAAGCCTTTGGGTGATAGATTTTTGTTATATTAACTCTGAGGAGGAAATGACTTAATTCTGAATGGACCTGACCAACATTGAACAGAAAATTCTTACAATTAGCACATTCAACAAATAATACGTAGTATACAGGTATATTTTTATCTTGAGTTCAAACGTTACACACAAAAACCCTCCAAAGTGTCTCCTATGATGCCTTTGTCTTAAAATTTTTGAGGAAAATATAACATTGCAGCAGCCCAGTCCCAAACAGACATGAATCTGAATTGCAAGAGGTGGTCATTCCTGTTGGGGCTGTGAACACCTGAGTTCAAGTACATCTGAGACAGAAATTCTACTGAACAAACGTCAGGGTACGTGACATTAATTCCTCTCTTTTGCCTTTGTTATCCAGTCAGTGACTCCAGGGTAGCTCTGATCAATAAGATAGCAATGGCGCTAATACCACTGTTCAAAAATCAGGGCGTAGAAAGGGTCTTCCTGAACACGTGTGGCTGAGGAGCTTAAAACTTCTGTTAGTAATTGCAGGCCGCACCTAGCTCCCCTTTGTATTGCAACTTACACTGCATTTATTGCCAGACTAAGCATTTCATTCATTCAAAGTGCTAGCTAAGTATCTTGGCTAACTCCCTTGGAGTTATAAAAACAAGGAGTCTGACCACTGCTCTCTAAAACTCACAGTCATAAACTGTGCTTTAATTACCACCCCTGCACATTTTATTAGCCTGTTAGATGTAGAGTAAAGCCATCAGATTTTCCCTGTGTTTATGTATTTCTAGGGCTGAATTGAGAATTTCTGTCTACACCAGAGCATACCATGCTGGACACAAAGGAGGTTCTCCAACAGTTTTTTGGTGTCTGATTATAGGAAAAAACACCATCCTCTGTGGTAACTCGGGCGACAAACACCAAACAGTGTCCTATCTAGGCTGTTGAATTACAGAGAATTTCACTTTTCAAACATAAAGGATGTTTGAAAAATGTCTGAAGAATCCTGAGGTCTCCTCGGTTTCAGGGTGAAATGTTCTTCCTTTGTAAAAACATTTTTAAATAGTCAAACAAATTAATTTTGTAACCAAATTAGAGAGGTGAAAGTTAACGAGAAAGAACTTTTGAAAGTTTCAAATTTGTTTGAGCTGTCCAGAAACAATACTGATACATTCATACAAGTGTGTATATACACAGGTATGTATAAAACAGTGATATGCACGTGTATATATAGTGATTATTGAGGAATTTAAAGAATACTTAGCTCAAACAAATTCCTGAGCAGCCCAAGAAGAATACAGCTCACCGTGATTCCTCATCCTTCTTTCCGCTCATGTACCCAACCTACCAGAAACTGTTACAGCAGCAGAGCCGCAGTGCAAAGCCCCCTGCAATTCACCTTTAATCCCTGACCCTTGTATGTCTGTCACTTTTAATATATGTGGTCTCTCCATGGCATTAGCTGCCATGTTTGATAACTAAACAAATCATGTCAGAGGCCACCCAGTAGCTTCCATGATGAAAAGAGGCTCGATCCCCAAAACATGACCCCTCATCCTGGTTGCTCAGTTTAATTCGAGTGCTGCAATTATTACACAAAATTGAGCTGCTGAGTGATCCAGATGTGAGGCTCAGTCCAGACGTCCTGGGGCTCTTCTTATTAATTTTATCTTCAATCCACGCTTCATCATCAAAATGTCATTTGATGCATTTTTTTTTCATTCACTCCAACACGTGTTTGTGAAGCGTGAAGTACTGGGGGTGTGCGGCCAGTACTGAAATGAATGAACGCTGCTGTCACACACTATGTGTTCTGATACGTACACCTGGAGAGTACCCAGCAGCATCTTACAGCCAACCCAGTCAGCCCGCTGGCCCATATCAGCTACCAGAGATCAGTTTAGCTGGTCTCTAAAACGGATCCTCACGATTCTGTCATTCATAATCTTATTCTCATGTACTTTAGCCAAAAAATGGTTTTCTCCTTTCAAGGAAGTTTATTCTGTTTACTGCCAAGGTTTTCTGTGTGCTTGGGAGTCAGGAGGATGACTCAGTACAGCGATCCCCATAAACGAATCTAATGTGGGGGTCAATACAATGGCAGCTGCAGTAACCTTATCTCCTCTGCATTTAATATGACCGTGCTTGAAACATCCTGAGGTCTCCTCGGTTTCAGGGTGACTATAATGAACATGTTACCCACGGAAATACAAGAGACCATAACTATAAAAATAATAGCAAATTGATCGCGATTTAGGAATTTTCATTTTCGTGTTAACCTACCGAGAGTTAACACTCTCTGCTGCACACAGAAGTAAGGAGGCAACACGTTCCCTTGTTTCCACTTTCCTAAATGAGACAGAACTTGGTTTGATTTTGTTTGTCTGCTCATAATTGGATTTCTGGATCATACGACTTGCTAGAATATAGACCAGTACTTTTCAACCTGTGGGTCGTGACCCACAGGAACCGTATTCAAGGGCTGCAGCATTAGGAAGGTTGAGTACCACTGATACAGACTCTTAAATCTATATGCAAGGTGAATAATTCCTAATCTGGTTCTATTTGAAAATGTAGAGAACTTGAAATAGTTACACTTTCAAATCCATGTCCGACCCTGTGGCTGCTTCAAGAGACAAAAGCTGAAATTCCATCTCTGCCTTGGGCTTCTTGTATCTGTTCCAGACATGTTTGGATCGCACTACTTACTACGTCCCCTCACATTCAGACGTCCTGGACATCTCAACTCCAGATTTCAAAGCCATCAGCATTCCCTCGAAAATATCTTCTCTGCCTCTTAATCATGTTGCTTCAACTCACTGAGACACCAGTACAGAAACTAGGGCACCATGCTAAATCTTTCAAGCCCAATAAATTCTACCCTTTTAATATCTCACCAACCTCTTCTCCACCTCCCCACTGCAAATATAAACATTACTCTCTTTAACTTAAAAGACTATGCTGTAAGGATCAATTTAACACTACATGGTACGCCATTCATCAGCTCACGGGTCTTAGTCTTTGTTTCCGAATCACCCGGGACCCCCATAAACCTCCCATGATCCCTCCTCTCACATCCTGTGGTCCTAGAATGTGAGTTTGCTGGTTTGTTTTTTGTCTTTTTTGCAGCTTCTGAACACTACATTCTCCTTCTCCCTGGAGGCTTCCACACGTCCTTATTTCATCTGGCTGAGTTTACTGGCATGTCATACTCTGCCCAAGGGAAAATCTTTATTTGTTTATGATGTATTTATTTATTTATTTATTTTCATTATATTTTTTATTGACATAGAGTCTCATTTTGTGGCCCTCAGTAGAGTGCTATGGCATCATAGCTCACAGCAACCTCCAACTCTTGGACTCAAGTAATTCTCTTGCCTCAGCCAGAGACTACAGGTGCTCACCACCTACCACAATGCCTAGCTTTTTTTTTTCTAGAGATGGGGTCTCACTCTGGCTCAGGCTAGTCTCAAATCTCTGAGCTCAGGGCAATCTACCCACCTTGGCCTTCCAGAGTGCTAAGATTACAGGCATGAGCCACCATGCCCGGCCATCAGGGTCAAATCTTTGAGGAAACATCTTCATCCTCTCTTCCTCATAACTGCCAGTCTGAGTTAGATCAAGCTCCCACATAACCCCGTCTTTATCACAGCATATGACAGCCTAGACATTTTATCCACTTACCTGTCTCTTAAGACCAGGAGCCCTTCCAAACTGGATCCTTGAATCCCAACATACTTGGGACCTATAACTGGATCCTGATCATTATATATTATTGGTAGTCAATATGTATTTTGAAATACAGAAACAAAAGACGCTTTCTGGCATTCTTTTATATTCATTATAGGAAATAATCTCATTTATTAAAGGGAAAAAAAGAATTGAGGAACAAACGTCTGGGTTACTAAACACAGAAGAGCAAGTTTTCCTCCCATTGTTATCTTTGGGAAGCCATAGGCTTTGTGGATTGTTCAGTAGAAACCATATAGAAATTCAATATTATACTTTTCCAAGAGAATTACGATCTCCCATAGATTATTACCCTCAGACAAAAGCACTAGGATATTACACTCTCTAAGGCACAGAATTGCATGGATTCGGCCCCTCCTCCCAATGTACCAGAAATCTCCTTTACTCTCTTCTCTCTGCCTGTAGCTTGCTTACTTTCTAATTTCTATGTGTTTCTTCTATATCATAAATCATCCGTTTTTATGTCGTAAACCATACTTATTCATATTTACAGGTTCTGCCTTCCACAATTTCAGCATAAGTCATTGCCCATGATGGCTATTCTCAGTATGTCTCTGTATCATGAACTTCCAACTTTGCTGCTGTTTTGACCTCCCCTACCCCACCCCACCCCCATGCAATTCCTCAAAGAAAATATCTTATCTTTCCAAACAAAGCCACACCAAAGGGTCCTGGCCAGGGTACACATGACCAGACACCACTGTATTAGCTTTGGGCACGGGGAAGAACAGAAGTAGGGTGAGGTGTGTGGTCTATACGTGGTTTTCTCCTCAGAAGACAGATAACTACATAAGCTTGAGGGTGGAGTAGGTATTTCAAAGCTCTGTGTGAAGGGGTAGTCACGGGAGGGTGACTGCATAGTTAGTCCACTGGCAAAAGACTTTCTAATCAATTTACATCTCATTTTTCTATCAGTAAGCATCATTCATACCTCCTAAGATTTAAAAATACCATTATCTGTCCATTTTTAGGGACTCACTTTGTTGCCCTCAGTAGAGTGCTGTGACATCACAGCTTACAGCAACCTCCAACTTCTGGATTCTCTCGACTCAGCCTCCCAAGTAGCTGGGACTACAGGCCTCCCTTCACAGTGCCAGTGCATGGCTATTTTTTTGTTGCAGTTTGACTCGGTATATGGGGCCAGCACCCTGCTCATGAGCCACAGGCACCACCCATAACTGTTAATTTTCTATAATGAAAAGAAGTCCCCCAAATTCCAGAAGGGAGAGAACACCACTCAGTAGGGGCTCAGAACTCACTGACGGCGTGATCGCATGGCATATTCAACCCAACCCGAAGCAGCCTTCCCAGCTTCCTGATTTACCAGTGAGAGGGAAGAGGAAACACATTCGGCTTGTTCAGTTTCCTCACTGAAAACCTGAGCCACCGGAATCAACAACTTTTTACTTTTCCTTTACATATTTCTTTCTTGGGGCCCTTTACTATCTAACTTGATAACTTCATACAATTACTTCATTCATTCATTCATGATTTATTTTGGGAACAGTCTTCTCTGTCACCCTGGGTGGAGCTATGGCATCATCATAGCTCACAGCAACTCAAACTCTTGAGCTCAAGCAACCATCCTGCCTCAGTCTTCCAAGTAGCTTGGACTAAAGGCATTCATCACTATGTCCAGATAATTTACTTTTCTTCTGTTTTTAGTAAAGACAGGGTGTCACTCTTGCTCAGGCTAGTCTCAAACTCCTGAGCTCAAGCGATCCACCTGCCTCGGCCTCCCAGAGTGCTGGGATTATAGGCATGAGCCATCACACCTAGGCCACTTTATTTAATTTTTATAACATATGATGTCATAGGTATTATCTTAGCTTTCAAGGGAGGCTCTTCATAACTATATTCCTAACCAAATGCAAGCTCTTTCATTTTCTTATTTTCATGCAGGCTATTCTCTGGACAGATAGAATAAACCACTTCATTCACATCCTCACTGGTAAATTTTAAATTCCAACCCGCAGTTGCTTGATATAAATAGTATATATCAATGAAAAGTCTCAGAGCTGACAACGAGAGATGCAGACACTGGTCAGGCTGACTGGAAAGTCTGCAATGATACTCTGTTCTGGAAATTCTTTACTGCAGCCCATGGGCCTACACCAGTGATGTCCAACCTTTTGGGCTATATACTGGAAGAATAAGAGTCATCGTGGGTCACACAGTAAATACACAAACCCTGATGAAAGCTGCTAAGTGAAACAAAGGTCCATGCATACTCTTCATGATACTTCATATCCACCACCACAGACAAGCAAAAAACTCCTCACAAAATTGGCATGCAGCCCATGGGCCACAGGTTGGACACCCCTGGCCTACACAATTCATCACAATGTTCCCTTTCATTAATAAAGGCTTACATAACACGTAGCAATCTTTCAGAATCTTGCTCTTGAATTTGTTTCCTCTGACATTCTATAAATGCCCACTTTCCTTGGAAAGGAACTACTATTGAATTTTCTACTCTACAAATATCTAGAATACATGAATTATAAATATTTGCTATTAAACATATCAAGTCAAGTTTAAAAAAATTTTTTTAATGGTAATGAAAGGAAGATACTTTTTTTCTTCAAGCTTCTGTTTAAATTAAAACTGATTAAATCTGTGACATTTGATCAAAAATTAGCCAAGAGCTCAATTGGAGGGGACAGAAAAAGGTTTCTGAGCTTTTCCACTGCCCCCGCTAGGGCTTTCAATTCCCACTAAAGCAGAAATCTTACACCCAGATAACTGGACTCTGATCATAACTGCATGAAACTTACTTAATAAATACCACAAATTTTCCATAAATAAATTTTAGAATGGCAATGCTTAGGGAAATATTAAATATGAACCATGTCCAATACCAAGCTCTGCAGAGTCACATGAATAATCCATCTCTCAGGGTTTCCTTAGCTTTGGAGAGCCTTTTACAGCATCAAAGCTGAGCAAATATCTTGCAAATGAATCTGGCTTTAAGTGATCCCATGTTAAATTCAGATCATTAGTGCAGAAGAGGCTCCGTCTCATTGCAAAAGAAAAAGCTTTGCAGACTTCAAGTTCTTTAAATATTGATCTAGAAAAGGGCAGCCTGATCCTGAAGCAATGATGCCAGGATGAATGACAGAGCCACAGAATGCCCTCTTTCAAGCTTTCCATTAGGCATTCCTAAAACCAACTCAAACAATTAAAAATCTATCCTCTGGGAGAACATATTTTCAAATTATACCTTTGATAAGGAATGAATGTCCAAAATACACAAGGACTCGAACCACTAACAAAAGATACCCTAATTAAAAAATGGACAAAGGACACACATAGACATTTCTCAAAAGAAGACACACAGACAAGTGTATGAAAAAAATGCTCAACTTCACTACCCATCAAGGAAATACACAATTTAAAAGCACAATGAGTTATCATCTTACACCTGTTAGAATGGCCATGGTCAAAACAATAGATAAGATGTACTGGTAAGGAGGTGGAGGAAAGGAACATTTGCACACTATGGGAATGTAAATTAGTGCAGCCATTATGAAAAACAGTACGAAAAAATTTAAAATAGAACTACCATATAATCCAGCAATCCTACAACTGGGTATCTATCTGAAGAAATAAAATAAGTATTTCAAAGAGATATTTACACTCTCATCTTCATCACAGCATTTTTGCAGTAGCCAAGATATGGAATCACCCTATTTAGATTATGACAAATAATGCATAGTCTAAAAAAGCTGATCTCATAGAAGGAGAAGGTAGAATGGTGGGGTTGGGCATAGTTTGAAGTGCTGGTCAAAGGATATAAAATTTTAGGAAGGTAGGTAGGAAAAATAAGTTACAGAGATCTATTATACAACATGGTAACTATAGTTAACAATATACTGCATTCTTAAAAAAATAAGAGTGTCGATATAAACGGTTCTCATCACAAAAATAATTATCCAAGGAAATACATATCTTCATTTGATACACTGAGTCATTCTATCATGTATATTTCATCATGATGTTCACAGTCAATAAATTAAAGAAGAAGAATCTATCCTTTTATTTAAGAGATAACTATATGACCAACCTCAGTCATGCTGTACAGCAAGGCGAATCAATTTTCTTGGTAGGAAATTCTTTTTTACAGCATTCTCACTCTTTCATGGTACAACTGACAAGTATTTCCTCTTCCTGTGTCCTTTGTTACAATGAGAAACAACTATTCATCATTCATATAAAAGGTTTATAAGCTTTCCACCATGTTTCTTCCAGAGTAAATAGTCCTAGCTGCTTTTGTGTTTTCACAGGGGTGTTGGAATCGTGAAGACTTTTTCAGACTGTCAGTAGGATGAAATTCATCCTTGCCTACAGAAGTCTTAAAACTTTACAGATGAAAACATTGATCCTTTTTCAAGTCTCTGAAAGCTGAATGTGCCTTTAGTGAATAAGGTAAAGTTGGAACCAATCATACCTGCCGGGTACCTAGCTCCAGATATGCTGCTGGTCTCAAATAATCAGTATTGTTGAGATGGGATAGTATGACTTGGATCTTCCGGGAATTAAAAAAACTTAAAGAGAACAAAGCACTGAGTATAGATTCACATCATGAACTGCTCCAGAACAGAACAATGGTAAGAAAACAGGTAGGAAGAGGGGTGCAGTCAGAGAATGGAAGGCATTCATTGCCTGCTAAGAAGTTTGGAAGATAATCTAAAGGAAACTGAGAACGTTTCCTTTCTTTCCTGATTTTAAAATTAATTTATAGTCAAAGTATAGTTTTATAAGTTATGGATTAGACATACGCATAAGTGAATCTGCTCATCATCAGATCATGACATAGAACTTCACTGAAACAGAACTTCACACAAGTGTATCTACTCATCATCAGAATCATGATACAGAACTTCACTGCTCCCCAAACCCCCCAGGCCATCTTCTTGCAGGCACACACCTCCAGGTTTTGACATTCCTTGATTTGTTTCCACCACAGCTTTGCTTTTTTGGAAAACTGTCTCATATAGCAGATATGCTGTTGAAGCTGGCCTCTTTCATTCAGAGTAATGCCTTTGAAATTCATCCAAGTTATTGCAAATATTGATAATTCTTTCCTTTTGATTGACGAATATCAGTCCATTGTAAGGACATACCAGTTTGCTTTTCCATTCACCTGTTCAAAGGCATTTGCTTGCTGCCAGATTTTGGAGAATATGAGTAAAGCTACTGAGTATTCATATTTGGGTTGTTCTGTGCACATAAGATGAGTGGGACTTACAGCTCATATGATAAGCATTTATTTCCCTTATGAGAAATCACCAACCTGTTTTCCAAGAGGCTGTAATGTTTTGTAACCCCATCATCAATGTAGGAGGGTTCTATTTGCTTCACATCCTTACCAGCAGTTGGTAGTAACTGCTCTGTGTTCTGTTTTGTAAATCATCACGGTAGCACTGGAGTGTTATCATTTTAGTTTGCATTTAGTCGTCATTTAGTTTTCCTAATGGCTAATCTTGTTGCACAAAGTTCTGTGTTCGATTACCTTTCCTATATCTTCTTTGGCGAAATACCTGTTTAAGACTTTTGCTTACTTTTTCACCAGGTTCTTAGTATTTCATTGATTTTGATTTTTCAGAGTTTTTATATATTTTGAATCCTAATCCTTTGTTGGATATAAGATTTGGAGGTATTCTCTGGAGCTCATCATTGTGCTCTCTCACAGTCCCTTCATAAAGTTTTAAACTTTATGAAATCCAATTTGTCAATTTTTTTTTTACATTTTATATCTAAAAAATCATTGCCTGACCCTGGGTCATGAAGATCTTCTCATGTGTTTTCTCCTAGAGGTTTTAGAATTTCACAGTTTACATTTACAGCCATGATCCATTTTGAGCTTATTATTGTACAGTGTGTAAGGGTTATGTTGAGGCTCCTTTTGTACACCTGTAAATTTTCACTTGTCCCATACAATATTACCCCTTCTCCAATAAACTGTCTTTGCATCTTTTTTTTTTTTTCTCCTGAGATAGAGCCTTACACTGTCACCTGGGGGAGAGTGCTGTGGCATCACAGCTCACAGCAACCTCAAACTCTTGGGCTCAAGTGATCCTCCTGCCTCAGCCCCCACAATAGCTGGACTACAGGTGCCTGCCACAATGACTTTTTTTTTTTTTTTTTTGCAGTTTTTGGCCAGGGCCAGGTTTGAACACACCACCTCCAGTGCCCTACTCCTTGAGCCACAAGTGCTGCCCCCAGACTGGATGGTTTTTCTATTTTTAGTGGAGTTGAGGTCTTGCTCTTGGTCAGGCTAGTCTTGAACTTCCGAGCTCAACCAACCTACCCACCTCAGCTTCCCAGAGTGCTAGGGTCACAGGTGTGAGCCCAACTGAACTGCCTTTGCATCTTTGTCAAAAGTCAGTTGGTGTGTTTGTACAGGTCTATTTTTGCACTCTGTATTATCTTCCATTGATTTATGTGTCTCTCCTTTCTCTAACACCGTATTACCTTGATTACTGAAGTTTAAGTTTAATTCTTAAAATTTGGTAGTATAATTCCTTCATTCTTTTCAAGAAGTGCTTCGACTATTCACTGCCTTTCCATAGAAATATTAGCATTAGCTTTTCTACATCTAAAAAATATTCTGAGATTGTGAATGAAATTTCATTAAATCTGTAGATCAGTTTTGGTAAAATTAACATCTTTAATATGCTCAGTGTTCCAATTCATGAACATGGTGCAGGCCTCCCTGTATTTATATGATCTACAGATCTTTTCATCAGGGTTTTTAGTTTTTAACATATATATTTTGTATATGTTTTGTTATGTTCATATGTTTCTAAATGCTTCATGCTGTGTGAGTGACTTAAAAAGGTATTACTATTTAAATTGTGTTTTCTGTTTATTGCTATGAGGTCTCTAGTGACAGCTTTTCCATGCCTGATAACTATAAATTATGTCTTCTATCTTTTTTCCTGTCAGTCTTCCTAGAAGTTTATCAATTTTATTGACCCATTCCAAAAATCAGCTTTTGGCTAAATTTTCTGTACTGTTTTTCTGCTTTCGATCTTAATGATTTATACTCTTATCTTTGTAGGTTTTTAAATAATTTTTTCTGCTGATTTATTATTTTTTATTCTCTGCTCTTTATGTTAAGTTCTTAGGAACTTGACCTGAGAACTTATTTTCTTATAGCATAAGCATCTGATGCTGTAAGTTATTTTCTATACATTAGTTTGAAAGCTTCCCACAAATGTGATATGTTGTACTTGCATTTTTGTTCTGTTCACATTAATTTATTTTCTTTGATACTTCTTTAACCATACAGTATTAAAAATTTGTTGCTGAATTTCAAATTGTTTGGAGATTTTTTCCCTTGTATCTTTGTCCTTGATTTTCAATTTAATTCCATTATGGACAGAAAAAAAACTGTGTGTGATTTCAATTCTGTAAAACTTGCTATGAATTTTTTTTTTTTTTGAGACAGAGCCTCAAGCTGTCCCCCTGGGTAGAGTGCCATGGCATTTCAGCTCACAGCAACCTCCAACTCCTGGGCTCAAGCGAGTCTCCTGCCTCCGCCTCCCAAGTAGCTGGGACTACAGGCACCCGCCACAACGCCCGGCTATTTTTTGGTTGCAGCCGTCATTGTTGTTTGGCGGGTCCGGGCTGGGGATTTGAACCCGCCACCTTAGGTGTACGTGGCTGGCGCCTTAGCCGGTTGAGCTATAGGTGCCGAGCC
>CAUYTI010005456.1:0-19711 GCA_963575145.1 Galago senegalensis
AATGATGGCTGCAACCAAAAAATAGCCGAGAGTTTTGGAAGGCGCTTGTGGTCCCAGCTACTTGGGAGGCTGAGGCAGAAGACTCGCTTGAGCCCAGGAGTTGGAGGTTGCTGTGACCTGTGATGCCACAGCACTCTACCCAGGGGAACAGCTTGAGGCTCTGCCTCAAAAAAAAAAAAAAGAAAGAAAGAAAGAATTGATAAAATGGTTTTATTAAAAGTAGTCCAAACATCATACCTTATATTGAAGAAAATTCTAAAGTGTTCAAAGTGCTGTGCACTGTCTCTTTCACAATCCTGAAAAAATATGACATTATTATCCTCAGGTGACAAATCTGGAAACCTTTTCAGTTCCAAAGGTGTGGTCAATTTACCTTAAGTGCTGAAGGTTTATTGTCAGGATTCCTGGGGAAGTAAGGCAGGACAAGAAAACTATCCCACAGGAAAATGTCTAGTGTGACAGAAACTGTAATATCATTTCTTAGTCAGGATACAGCTCTAGGGAACTAACAGACGTGACTGTGACTGTGATGAAGTCTGAAACAAAAGCACTGTGTTATTATCTCCTCCATTCACCTCACGTTCCCATGACTCAGGTGCTCTGCCACTGCGTCACCTTCTCCCCGATTCCACTGTTTCTACAGCCACTGTCTCTGCTGATTCTGGCTCTGGCCTTATTAGCAACCATCCCTCTCTCCATACCTCTCAGCCTCATGATTTTTGCTCACTCGTGTCTCCTACTACTTCTCTGCTTCCACTTACAAATACTGGAATGTTGTTACATTTGAGCTATTTTATGACATACCAGGGAAAAATAGGCATTGTCTTTGCTCTCATGGAGGATACAGTTTAGAGAGAGAGCCAGACATTTAATCAAGTAGCCATGTAAATAAATGCAGCATTTGACACTAAGATAAATTATCAAAGGGAAATAAAACCTCAGCTAAGTTCAAATCCTTACAGTTTGTATAGTCACTTGACAGTCTTCGTTGAATGCTCATGGAGTGTTACAGTGTAATAATGGATGAGCCACACACACACTGTACTTGAATCCCACCTCTGCCACCATTAGCGCTACAGAACTCTGGTCAAGTTACTCAGCCTCCCTGAATCTGTTTTCACATCTGTTATATGCATGAATAACAATACCTGTTAGCTTAGGTCGTGTTCCCCCAGAAGCAGACCCTGAGACAAGAATTGGATTTTAAATTACTTGGCAGATGATCCCAGGAAGCTCCATGGCAGACTAAAGAAATAAGATAAGAAACGGAAGGAAGCCAATAAAGGTGGTGTCATCAAACAGGTAACCATGGGGTGGAGGGAGGGCTCAAGTTCCGTGGGGAAGCTTTGGGAGACCATGTCAACATGTCTTGGAGTTATTCCACTGCAGGAATGAGGTGGCAAAGAGCACTTATCCTCCAACTCCCTTTGATCCTTGACAAAGGCTGTTTTTGGATTCATTAACTCCCTGTACTTCCAAGATGTCCCATTTTCCCAATTGAAGGAAAGCTTCTAGATCAGCAGTCCTCAAACTTTTTAAACAAGGGGTCAGTTCACTATCCCTCAGACCATTGGAGGGCCGGACTGCGGGCCCCAGGATGAGTCAGCTGCTAAGCAGGAGGAGCAGTGGCAGCAAAAACACCCTGCAAGCCGGATAAATGTTCTAGGTGGGCCACATGTGGCCTGCAGGCTGTAGTTTGAGGACGCCTGTTCTAGATAGTACCCAGAGGGACAGATTTTACAGCCATGCACTAGAATGGTGAGTAATAAGAGAGTATGAATGAGGGACCAAAAGTTGCCATACCTACCTTTAGAAGATTTTTATGAGGATTTGAAATAATAGTGGAACAAAGTAGAAGCTCAATAAACTGCACCTGCTATCATTGATAAAGTCTTGTTGAGATGACTAGCTATGTATTCCTGAAATGGTATATAACAGACTACAGTGTAAAATTCAGTATATAACTGTTGATATGAATGCTATAAATTACGTAGTGACAATTTAGATGAGTCAGTTTGTGTCCTGCAGTGAAAGGGCAAGGCTGGCTCAGCTGCTGTAGTACAGTGGTTACCGCGCCAGCCATATACACCAAGGGTGGCTGGTTTGAACCCAGCCCCAGCCAGCTAAACAACTGCAACCAAAAAAGTAGCCAGGTGTTGCGGTGGATGCCTGTAGTCCCAGCTACTTGGGAGGCTGAGTCAAAGAATCACTTAAGCCCCAAGAGTTTGATGTTGCCGTGAGCTGTGATGCCACAGCACTCTACCAAGGGCAACATAGTGAGACACTGTCTCAAAAAAAAAAAAAAAAAAAAGAAGGCAAAGCTTTTCTTGAGCTTCTAGTAACTTGCACAGTTAACTCCTTTAACAGTGAAAGAAGAGGGACTGACCTCTCAAGCGAGGGGATAAGGAAGGGTAAGGAGAAAAGATAAATATTCTTTTGGGGTAGACAATGAAGAAGCCAACTTTACAAGAGCTGAGAATTTGTAATCAGAAAGAAATATGAAATTATAAGTTAGGACAAGGTTATGCAAGTCAGAGGCATTTAGATTTATCTTGGAGGAATAGGCAGCTGCTGAAGATTGTTGAATAAGGAAGACCATCATGAAAATAAAAATCTAAAGGTTAGCATTGAGTCTTAGATCTTGAAAAAGGCATTGGAGATGTTTCAAGAAAGTCTGTGACATGGTGAGAATTTGAATATTTTCAGTGATTCAGCGTTCATAAGAAATGTTAGAATGTGAAAACGTGGTTCCTTTTGATTAGAAATGTGTTTCTGGTGACTTTGTCACATTGGTCCCAGTTCATCTTTCTAAATCTATAGTAAATATAGACCCCTGAAAATACTGGAATCTAACAAATAAGTTCTCCAAAACAAATTCCTCATACAAGAAATTCTGCTTCTTTTCATCCTATTCAAATGACCAGACAGATCCTCACCATCTTTCCTCAGCGCACTTTCATTGCCACGTCATTTGGTCACGATCCCACACACAGCAGCAGAGATGGATTGTGATCAGTCTAGTGCAGCATGTAAATATTATGTCTCTTCTTCTGAGCTTCTATTATAAAGCCTAAGATCACACGTATCTGTGTCCTTGCCGTAATCTTTCAGCAGCATCTGAAAGTTGGTCCTTTCCTCCTTGAATTATTTTTTGTTTGTTTGTTTTTACTCAGCTTCTGAGATTCCTTTGCCAGATGCTTTTTTTCTTCCCAAGGTCTAGATTGTTGAGAGTACACTGGGCTTTCTTCACTATCTACTGTTCTTCCCCAATGATTTAATCTAGTTATGCAGATGACTCCTCAATTAAAATCTTCAACCCCAGCAACTTCTCTTAGCTCAGACTGTTCCCTGGGATCTCTTCTTAAATATCTCATGTCTGAAATAAAACTCTTAAACTTACCACATATAAAATCACCATTCCCAGTATTCCCCGTATAGTTAAATGGGGCTATCATTCCCCTAGAGGCCAAACCCTAAGTAGTATCATTAGATTATTCTCCCTCTCAGATCCACATTTAATTTATTGACATATCCTGTCAACTCAGCCTTGAAAAATAGACTATGTCTTAGTATATGAGCTATTATAGCAAAATATCATAAACTGGGTAGAAATTTATTTCTCACAGATCTGAAGGCTGAGAAGTTCAAGATTCAAGTTGCCAGCAGATGTGTTTGTGAGAGCCTGTTTCCTAGTTGATACACACCACCTTCTCACACCACGTCCTCACAGGATGTAATGGACAAACTCACTCTCTGGGGCCTCTTTATAATGACATTAACCCAATTCATGGGGCTATACCTTCATGACCTAATCAACTCCCAAAGGCCCTATCACCTAACACTATCACCTTGGGGGTTAGAGATTAAACATGCTAACAGGGGGGTGGGGACTCAGACGTTCAGACCACAGCACTGTATTTAATTACATTTCGATCTTGATTGCCACCTCCATTGTCTATCAAGTCAAGTTTTCCCAGTGCTGTGTTTCTTCAACTCATGCTATTTAATTTGGTGAATTCCTTGAGTTTAATATTTCAAACTTCCAAGCATTGCTGTGCAGGCATATTAGAGATATGATTAACGTCTATAATAAGTAAAATTTAAGTGAAGGAGAATATCCTTAATAGTGTGGGTGGGCTTCATCCAGTCAGTTGATGGCCTGAAGAGCAAAAACTAAGGATTCGTAGAGAAGAAACTCTGCCTCAAGACAGCATTGTTGACTTCTGCCAAGCATTCAGCCTGCTAGCCTGTCCTGCAGATTAGATTTTGAGTTTTCCAACCACACAATTGTGTTAAGTGAATTTCTAAAAATAAAATTCATCTCTCTGTGTCTCTCTGATATACAGAAGGTGCCAAAAAATGTATACACATTATAAGAAAGGAAAAAACTGTATTAAAATTCTAGTACTCCATATATACCAATAACCATTTGTTATCTTGCATAATGATTGCATCCTATAATCTCTTGTAATCACAGAAGTCAAATGTGACTTGGCTTATATATAAATGTACATATAAATAAAACGAAGGGATTATCACATCTGTAAGTTCTTTGAGTATCCTAAGGTGTAATTTTTATAAATCATTTTTTGGAACATAATATGAGTGCATACACACACACACACACATACACACAATTTTTGGAGTATATATACATGTATATGCACCACACTGAATATCTGGCTTGCTTGACTGTGTGTGTGTGTGTGTGTGTGTGTGTGTGTGTCTCCTATTTAGTTCTATTTCTCTGCAGAACTCTGACTAACAACAGTGCCCAATTATGTGAAAAGAAAATCATTGGATGTTATCACTCAAATCCAAATCTTCAGTAATACAGTGAACAGAACAGTAACAAAACTAGCAACCTCTTTGTGTGGACATCAATTCATTATCTAATACTATTTATGTATATCTAATCAATAAGCCATAAATCTTGTTAAAGTACCTTTATTTTATCCCCATGTTTATAAGTGATTTCATTTTATTTATTTATTTATATATTTTTTTGCAGTTTTTGGCCAGGGCTGGGTTTGAACCCACTACCTCTGGTATATGGGGCCAGCACCCTACTCCCTTGAGCCATAGGCGCCGCCCTATTTATAAGTGATTTTAAAAAGTACTTACCAATTTCAAAGAGAATGTTTATAGCATTTTACTACTTATCAATTTAATAACTTTATCAAAAAAATAAAATTAGGCTCGGCACCTATAGCTCAGCAGCCAGGGCGCCAGCCACATACACCAGAGCTGATGGGTTCGAACCCAGTCCAGGCCTGCCAAACAACAATGACAACTCCAACCAAAAAATAGCTGAGCATTGTGGCGGGTGCCTGTATTTCCAATTAATTGGGAGGCTGAGACAAGAGAATTGCTTAAGCCCAAGAGTTTGAGGTTGCTGTGAACTGTGATGCCATGGCGCTCTACCAAGGGTGACATAGTGAGACGCTGTCTCAAAAAAAGAAAAAAATAATGAAGGAGAGCTTAGTATGTCTTATTATGATTTCTTCATAGAAACATAGCTAATGATTTTTTCCCATTTTGTCCTCAAAAAAATCAACTAATAATCCTTTCTAAAGTGTGTTAGACACTGGTGTATGTTGTTACTGCATTTCTGGAAACTCTTTTTAACATAGGACAGAGTTACTGTTTTAAAATTCTATGATGTTATATGTAATCTCATCTCATTTAATCCCATCAATGACTGTGTGGAATAGATATTACTATTCTCCTTCAGCAAGTAAAGAAACTGACACTCCCAAGTTTAAACTACACATTCACCAAAGTCATGTCCTATCACAGTACTCCCCTAATTACCAATGTATCCAGTATTTATCTTTTGGTATCTATGTCGTCATTACAACTCCTCAAATTTATTAGCAATTTCATTGTCACATCTGTAAATCTTTCAGTGACTCAAGATATAATTTTTATTAATCTACTTTCTAGGACCCATTCAAAGCAGCCATCTTCCCTGTTTATATTATTTATCTTGGTTCACAAACCCTTCTTAGATTGACCTCCAAGCAAGCAATACTTAGAGTAGATTGGAAGAAAAATTAAAGGACATTGCATCTGACTGGATGTGAGAAGCAAAGTAGACAGATTTTTTTTTTTTTAATGATTCCAATATACTAAGCCTATGAGGATAGAGCTGATAGACTGTGTTCCCAATCAGGTGGTTCTCTGCTTATCTGTAAGAGGATTATCTATTCCCACCCGTGGCCATGTCATTTGCGGTGCCTCCTCGTCAATGGAATATGCTTTTCTTCCCCACCGTCAAGACTGGCCATGTGATGTACTTTGGCCAGTGATATAGAAACAGAAGGGACATGTCATTGGATATTTCTGCCAACAGTCTTGCTCTTTTTCATTGCCATAAGAATAGTATGTTCTGCATGGTGCCTGTGGCTCAAAGGAGTAGGGCACCAGCCCCATATACCGGAGGTGGTGGTTTCAAACCCAGCCCTGTCCAAAAACTGCAAAAAAAAAAAAAAAGAAGAATAGGATGTTTCAAACACAGCCTCTTCCTTCAGTCAAGGCCCCAGAATAAGAAAATAGATTGAGTAAAACCACAGGCAAACTTGGCAGCCAGTATGTAATGGAAGCAAGAAATATTGATGTTTTAAGTAACAGAATTCCAGGCTCATTAGTTACTGAAGCCAAGTTGACTAATAAAGACAATTGGTCTGTAACAAATAGAAAAAAATAACTGAAAAATAATGGTAATTTAGGGTTATGCTAATGGACTGAAGAATATAGCCTAAAATCTAAATTATAGAAAAGCTTTTGCTACCATTTAGAAATACCCAAAAATATCTTCTAAGATTGTGAAGAATTATTGAAGAAAGAAAAGGCTTTCATTAAGGACCAAATGGATGTGTCCCTCCTAACTTCAGATTTTGAAGCACTCCTCCTCAGAATTATAGTATTAAGAGGAGGAGTCTTGGTAATTAGGGTTAGAGAAGGTGAAGAGGATAGATTCCTCATAAATGTGATCTTTAGCTCTATCAGAATCAAGAGAGAGTTTGCTTCTCCGCTCTGCTCTTCCCCACGTGAGGATACAATGAGAAGTCAGCAAGCTGCTACCTGGCAGAGAGCCTTTACCGGAATTTAACCATGGTGACACTACAGTCCTGGATATTCAGCTTCCAGGACGATGAAGAATAAATTTCTGTTGTTTATAAGACAGTTGGTCTATGGTAATTTATTATAGCAGCCAAACAGACTATGACTCCTTTAGAATCTGAGTTATATAGATAACTGTTTACATAGCTAAAGCTAAATCAGAATTCCTTGATTTATCTACAGATGGGGATTCTTTGTTCTTTTGGAAAGAGATACTGTGTATTAGTATTGATTTTATAATTTTAGTTTTGTTATTTCTCCATTTGTTTTGTGGTGTTTTATTGTTTGTTTTTGAGATAGAGTTTTTGTTCAGTTGCCTGGGCTGGAGAGTGGCTCCTGTAACCTCAAACTCCTGAGCTCAAGCAATCCTCCTGCTTCAGCCTCCTGAGTAGCTGGAATTACAGGCTTACATCATGGTGCCTGGCTAAAGTTTTTTATTTTTTGTAAAGACTGCATTTTGCCATATTGCTCAGGCTGATCTTCAACTCCTGGCCTCAAGTGATCCTACCACCCCAGCCTTCCAAAGTGCTAGGGTTACAGGTGTGAGCCACCATACCTGGCATGTCTTTATTTATTAATACATCCTAAAACTGATAAGGGTTTCACAATTTGTAATTTGTTATTTGGCATACAAATAACAAATATTGTTTGTATCTTAGTTAATACAAAGAATGTGGGTTAAGTTTCTATTGCTTTTTGAGATGCTTAAACCAACTACAAAAGCATGTGAAGGATTTTTGGTTTGAAAAATCAAAACAAATGTAATAGGTTGGAAAAATATAGTAACGTTTTCCTAGTCAGCTAAAAATGAATGCATTACATATGCACAGAGCCTAACTTCTGTAAAGTTGTGCTTTCCACAAATAAAATAATCACTCTTTTAAGAATTGGTATTCATCAGAGAACGAGATGATTTTGGCCTGGAGTTTCTTAAATCCATTATATATTGATGTTCTTATTTATTTCCTGAGCCTTCTGACTGAGGTCATGTACAATATGCTACTTATATAATCTTTATCTTTAGATAATTTATGTCTGTTTAGCTTATAACAATCATCATAACATCACAAAAACAAAGTCACCTAATTAAATAAATATTGAAAGCTTACGTGGTTCCACAAATTGATCCCTGGGGTGGGCTGGGATTAGCAGGAGCTGATTTCAGAGCTTAAGTCACTATGCAGGGCCTGACCCTGAGTGGGCTGCCTGGTGACAAAGCTTCTCCCCTATGAATAGCCACTCTCCACTCTCAGAGCATTAGGGAAAGGGGCAGCAGGCTCAGCTAGAGGTCTGTAAGGTCCTCTGCAGGATGGATTGGGGGTTAGGCATAGATGGATCTTGCCCCCACCCCCAGTTTTAATGTAGCAAAGGCAGATGATCCCAGCACAGGAGGTTGAAGTGCATTTGCCCTGTGTACTGATTTTGGGTGGCTGCCACGGCAGGGAACCACAAACTGGGCAGCCTAACACAACAGAGATCTATTCTCTCATGGTTCTAGAGGCCAGAGGTCTGAAGTTATGGTGTGACAGGGCCACACAGTCTCTGCAGGCTGTAGTGGACAGTCTGCTTCTGTGTTTTCCTGCTTCTGAGGACTGCGGGCCTCCTTGGCTGCATCCCTCCAATCTCGGCCCTCGTGGTTACGTGGCCGCCTCCTCTCCTGCCTCTGTCTTCTCCTCTTCTGTCTCTGCAAAGGTACTTGTCTTTAGATTTATAGTCCACCTGGGTAATCCGGGATGATCTCTCCATCTCAATATCTGCAACTTAATTACATATAAGACCCTTTGCTCAAATAAACCATATGCTTGGTTTAAAGAAAAAAAGATTATGTGCTTATACTTAATATTTCTTTATATATTGTAGCTGTAAAGTCTTTGTATTATATTGCTCATCTTAAAATTTATTAAGAAATAAAACTCTGTAATTCATTTTCAGCTAAAACAATTTGCTGGCCCTTAGAGCAATTATTTTAACTTATAATTTTTTTCTTGTGTGATAAGTTACCTTAGTATTCTCTTTTATTTTTATGTAGGCCAAACATGTTTTCTGTAAGTATTTGAGTAATCAATTACTCCATGTTATAACAATAGTACCTATAAGTCAGACTTTTTTTTTTCCTTCAGACAGAGTCTCAAGCTGTCACCCCAGGTAGAATTTTGTGGCGTCATAGCTCACTGTAACCTCAAATGCTTGGGCTTAAGCAATTCTCTTGCCTTAGCCTCCCAAGTAGCTGGGACTACAGGTGCCGCCACAACGCCCAGCTATTTTTTTGTTGTTGTTGCAGTTGTCATTGCTGTTTTAGCTAGCTAGGGCTGTGTTCAAAACCACCACCTCTATGTACGTGGCCAGCACCCTGCACACTGAATATGGGCACCAAACCTATAAGCACAGTGGTTATGGTGCCAGCCACATGCATTGAGGCTGGTGGATTCAAACCCAACCCAGGCCAGCTAAACAATAATGACAACTACAACAAAAAAATTGTCAAGAGTTGTTGTGGATACTTAGTAGCACAAGCGTTGTTGTGGATACTTAGTAGCACAAGCGTTGTTGTGGATACAGTATCCTGTAGTCCCAGAAGAAGGCTGGAAGTGAGAATCTCTTGGGAGGCTGAGGCAAGAGAATCGCTTATGTCCAAGAGTTTGAGGTTGCTGTGAGCTATGATGGCATCGCACTCTATCAAGGGCAACATAAACTGTCTCAAAAAAAAAAGGGCAGAAATAACATTGGTACTATCATATTTTAATTAATTTTGGCATTCAGGCAAAGCTTTTATTATATTCAAAAGTTTGGATAATAGGAGACCATGAACAACCTGTTTGAAATTCCTGTCCCATTTTCTATTCCATACAAATATCCACTTTAAAAATACTAAGAAGAAAAAGAAAATATCTTCACAAATATATGTGAAATATGTGATATATCCAAAGTTTTGTTAAAATTCTTTTTTTCTTGCCAAAGAGGTTTCTGGCACTACAACTTTTTTTTTTCAAAAATTACACAGAGACCTTCTATAGTTCAACATTTCATATATTTATTTATTTGGATGTTTCTTTATTGGTTCAGATTGTGCAGGTTTACACATGAAGCCAAAAGGCAAAAGTAAGCCTTGTTTTTGAAAAACTTTATAGACTTAGGAGGAACAAGTACAGTTTTATTACATGGATATGTTGTGTAGTGGTGAAGGCTGGGCTTTTACTGTACACATGCCTCACCCTGATACGCACCTTTTGGAGTCTCCAATGTCTAATTGTTCCACTCCGGATGTCCCACTGTACCCATTGTGTAGCTGTGCCTCGTGAGAACGTGTTTTCTTAGTTATTTCACTTAGGATAATGGCCACGAGTTCCATCCAAATTGCTGAAAAGATGTGTTGCACTCTTTTTTATAGCCAAGTAGTATTCCATTGTGTATTAAATATATACCATATTTTTTTTATCTATTCATCAGTTGACAGGCACTCAGGTTGATTTTATAACTCAGCTATTGTGAATAGTGCTGCAATCAACATCCAAGTGAATGTTTTAGAGAATGAATTCTTTTCCTTTGGGTGGATACCCCTTAGTGGGATTGCTGGATCAAATAGCAGTTTTGTTTTTAGTTTTTTGAGAACTCTCCATACTCTTTTCCATAGAGATTTTATTGATTTACTTTCTCACCAACAGTGTATAAATGTTGCTTTTTCTCCTCATCCTTGCCAACATCTATTGATTTTTAAACTCTTTTTAATAATAACAATTCTGACTGGTCTCAGATGGTGTCACATTTTGGTTTTATTTTGCATTTCTCTGATGATTAGTAATGACTATTCGTATATTGGTTGGATGCTTTTATGTCTTCTTTTGAGAAGTGACTGTTCATGTACTTTGTCCACTTTTTTTTTCTTTTTTTTTTTTTTGCAGTTTTTGGCTGGGGCTGGGTTTGAACCTGCCACCTCCAGCATATGGGGCCTGTGCTCTACTCCTTTGAGCCACAGGTGCCGTCCTTTTGTCCACTTCTTAATGGACTTATTTTTTTTCTTGTTGAGTTGTTTGAGCTCCTTATAGACTCTAGTTATTAACTCTTTGTCAGATATATAAAAAATATTTGCAAATATTTTCTCCCATTCTGTAGGTTGTCTGTTTACTGTATTGATTATTTCTTTTGCTCTTGGATTAACTCCAAATTGTCTTTTTTTTTTTTTTTTTTTTTTGAGACAGAGACTCAAGCTATCATCCTGGTATCACAGCTCACAGCAACCTCCAACTCCTGGGCTCAAGTGATTCTCCTGTCTCCGCCTCCCAAGTAGCTGGGACCACAGGCGCCTGCCACAATGCTTGGCTATTTTTTGGTTGCAGCCATCATTGTTGTTTGATGACCTGGGCTGAATTCAAACCTGCCAGCTCAGGTATATGTGGCTGGCACCTTAGCTGCTTGAGCCACAGGCACTGACCCTAATTGTCCATTTTTGTTTTTGTTACATTTGCTTTTGAGGTCTTAGTCATAAATTCTTTGCCTAGGCCAGTGTCCAAAGGACTTTTTCCTAGTGTTTCTACTAGGACTTTTAAACTTTCAGGTCTGACATTTAAGTGTTTAATCCTTTTGAATTAATTCTTATACATGATGAAAGCTAGGAATCTAGTTTCATTCTTCTGCACATAACAGTCCAATTTTCCCAGCATCATTTATTGAACAATGTGTATTTTCCCCAGTGTATATTTTTATTGATTTTGTTAGCCACCAGTTGGTTGTAGGTATGTAGCTTTATTTCTGGATTCTCTGTTCTGTTCCTTTGTTCCATGTGTCCAATTTTATACAGTTTATTTCATGCTGTTTTGATTACTAATAATTATTAATATTATTTATTTATTTATTTTTATTTTTATTTTTTTGAGACAGAGCCTCAAGCCGTACCCCTGGGTAGAGTGCCTAGGCATTACAGCTCACAGCTACCTCCAACTCCTGGGCTCAAGCGAGTCTCTTGCCTCCGCCTCCCAAGTAGCTGGGACCACAGGCGCCCGCTGCAATGCCCAGCTATTTTTTGGTTGCAGCCGTCATTGTTGTTTGGCGGGTCCGGGCTAGGGATTCGAACCTGACACCTTAGGTGTATGTGTCTGGCGCCTTAGCCGGGTGAGTTATAGGCGCCGAGCCATTAGTATTATTTAAAATTGAGTAATGGGATGCCTTCAGATTTGCTCTTTTTGTTTAGGATTGCTTTGGCTATTTGGGCTCTTTTTTGGTTTCATGTGAACTTTAGGATTATTTTTTTTCTATTCTAGAAAAAATGACCTTGGTAATTTGACAGGAATTGCATTGCGTTTGTAGATTGCTTTGGGCAGTATGGTCACTTTAATATCGATTCTTCTGATTCATGAGTATGGGATGTCTTTCCATTTGTATCATCCATATTTTTTTAATCATTATTTTGTGTTTTTCCTTATAGAGATCTCTCAGCTCTGTAGTTAAGTGTATTTCTAGGTTTTATTATTATTATTATTATTCTTGTTTGGGGGATGCACAGAACCAGGTTACATTGCTTGCTTTTGTTAGATAAGGACACTCTTATAACTGTGTCCCTGCCCCAATCTAGGTATTTTCTTGCAGCTATTATAAGTGGGACTGAGTTCTTTATTTTGTTCTTATCTTGATCATTGTTGGTATAATTACATACTACTGATTTTTATACATTGATTTGATTCCCAAAATTTTACTGAAGTTATTTATCAAATCTAGGAATCTCTAGGAATCTTTTGTACCTAGGAGTCCCTACATACAAAATCGTATCATCATCATCACTTCTCAGCATTTTGGCTAAGATCTAGTGAAGACCATATATCATGAGCAAACACAGATAATTAAACTTCTTTTCCAATTTAGATGTCTTTTGTTTGTTTTCCTTGCATGATTGGTCTCGGTAGCATTTCTATTAATAATGCCTGTGGCTCAGTGAGTAAGGAATCAGACCCATATACCGAGGGCGGTGGCCCTGGCCAAACTGCAACAAAAAAATAGCTGGACGTTGGTGGCAGGTGACTGTAGTCCCAGCTTCTTGCAAGGCTGAGGCAAGAGAATTGCCTAAGCCCAGGAGCTAGAGATTGCTGTGAGCTGTGGTGCCATAGGATTCTAGCAAGCATGACAAAGAGACACTCTGTCTCGAAGAAAAAAAATAGTACTATGTTGAATAGAGTTGTGTAAGTTGGCATCCTTGTCTTGTTTCAGTTCTTAGGGGAAATACTTCCAAATTTTCTTTTCCTCATTCAGTATGACATTGGCTGTGGGTTTGTCATACTTAGCTTTTATTATTTTGAGGTATGTTTCTTTGAAGCCTAGTTTGCTAAAGATTTTTTATGACAAAGGGATGTTGAATTTTATCATCTAGTGAGATGATCAGATAGCTTTTATTTTTAATTCTGTTTAAAACATTTGGTTTGTTTGTTTGTTTTTGGGACAGAGTCCCACTATGTTGCCCTCAGTAGAGTGCCATGGCGTCACAGCTCACAGCAACCTCAAACTCTTGGGCTTAAGGTATTCTCTTGCCTCAGCCTCCCAAGTAGCTGGGACTACAGGTGCCCACAACAATGCCAGGCTATTTTTTGTTGTAGTTGTCATTGTTATTTAGCTGGCCCAGCCTGGGTTCAAACCCACCAGCCTTGATGCATGTGGCTGGCACCATAACCACAGTGCTATCAATGGGCACCGAGCCTAAAACATTATGTGTTTTAACAAAGGAAGAAATCAGTATTGTAAAGGAGATATGCTACATTTATCTCCTTTTCCTCTGGGTGAATCATGCCTCTCTTTACAGGTAGAACAGAGTACAATCACTTATGCATATAATCCAGGTTGGGAGCATGGAGTTATAGGAAAATCTCTTTAAAATAATCTGTATCTGTATCAAATAGGTTTAAGGAAAGATAATTTATTATAAAACTGGCAGAATATTGGTACCTGTTGGAGCTGGTAATGGTATATGGATGTTTACCATCCTATTTATTCTACCTTGTTTGTATGTTTGAAAAATCCCACAATGAAAAGAAAAATATTATAAAATTCTACTTATCATTTATATCTTAGTATAAAGATTCTTTGAACAATGGGGGAAGAGTTTCTAGTAAGAGATGGAGGGCTCACCTCAGAGACGTGCATTCAAATCAATCTAGAACTAGGAATAAAATATCACCATTTCCTAAGCATTTGGAAAAAAGTCGTGTGTTACCAAGAAGAAGGAAAACCGTGAAAGGAGGATAGTACAAAATGGATCTGAAAATACAATGCCTTTCCACTAGGCTGACGTTGTATCACAACACTCTAATAGTGTGGCTGACTAGTTGTTATGAGTCAATATCACACTTGAAATTTTAAGACATTATGTCATAGTTTTTCAGCTATTTATTATTTCTTTGCCAACAAAGAGTCTTTCTCTGCACTGCAGCTTTGAGCAGTCAAGGCAAACATAGATTTGTCTTTTTCATACCCCCTCAAAATATTAAGGGGGTACAAGTGGATGAATTGTATAATGCTGAAGTCCGGGATTTTAGTGTGCTCCATCACCAGAATAGTGCAATTGCACCTGACAGGAAGTTTTTGTCCCTTACATCACTCCCATCCTACTCTCTTCTTAGTTTCAAATGTCCTATACATTAAATTTAGATTTTTTAAATAAAAATTGTATGGCAGGCCAGGTGTGGTGGTTTATGCCTGTAATCCTAGCACCCTGGGAGGCCGAGGCAGGTGGATTGATTGAGCGCACAAATTTGAGACCAGCCTGAGCAAAAGTGTCTCTACTAAAAGTAGAGAAACCAAGGCAAGAGGATCACTTGAGCCCCAGAGTTTGAGGTTGCTGTGAGCTATGACATCATAGCACTCTACACAGGGTGATAGCTTGAGACTATGTCTCAAAAAAAAATTGTATGGCATTTAGATTACTGAGAACCAAAGTAAATAAAGAAAATTCTAACTTCCATATCAATTTTAAGACTCAAATATTCTTTGATTTGGAGTGAGCTAAGATGGAAAAAGCTTGATGTCCACTAAAGCCACGTTTGTATTGCATTCTCAGCCACATTTTTCTGATCATATATCACCTTCATTTTCAACAATATTTACTTATACTAAAATGTTAATTAAAAGAACAAGAAGAAAGGTCTGAATGAGTGTGGTGTGCTTGTTCCCAGCCAGATCCCTTTGGTGGATGATCCAAGTCAGCAGTTAAATCATGTTTAACTGATTTTAAATATTCTCACCTCCTTCTCCTACCAAATTAAAAAAAATGTCAAAAATTGTTTTCATAGGGCGGCGTCTGTGGCTCAAGGAAGAGCGCCAGCCCCATATACCCGAGGTGGTGGGTTCAAAGCCGGCCCCGGCCAAGAAATGCAAAAAATAAGTAAGTAAATAAATAAAATCATTTTCATAGTATAGTACATTGCAAAAATGTAAATGAGAGGAACAGGAATAAGACCGGCTTGGTTTATATATAGTATAACACAGGGATGGCAAAGACTTAATAAGGAATAGAGGAAAAAGCTGAATCAAGGTGGGAAGCAGAGTTGTGTTTTTTTATTATTATTACTTTTTTTTTGGTAGGCAAAGAAAGATAAAAACTCTGGGGGAAAGCAAAATTTTAAAGAAGATTTTTATTGAGTGTTGATGAATAATTTAAATATTTGTGATTAGCTTCACAGAGTCATAGGTGTATTGTTTTGGATGTGTTTCCTAATTGACACTGGTCTGAGGTGAAATGAAGAAGGCCAAGTTTCAGTTCCATAAAATGAGCTTTACTTAAGTTCACCTGAAGCTCCTTACGGTCACCATTATAAAGATGTTACATTCATTTCCTTATTAATGACTCAAATGCTGGCTAAGGTTAAACGAGAAGATTAGCAGTAGACATTACATGTGGAATGCCCTCAGGCTTACTCATTTTTTCACTAAATTCAGGACACAACATAAAGGAAAGATGACAGGCATTAATTGTGTGAGTGTGTGTATGTTGTTTGTACTTAAAATAGCTTGTGTTCCAGATACGCCACATACAAGTGGGGTGATTTTAGACAAATTAAACTTCATGAACTTTTATTTCTACATATGTAAATACAGTGACTTTCTTGGTTGTTGCTCTAGCAACTCTGTTTGGTATTTTTTCAAAATTGCCTGGTATCATTTGAAAATGTCATGTTCCTTTTTCCATTTTTTCTTTTATATTTTCAATAATTTGAAATATGCTTCATAATCAACATTGAATAATTCTATTTTCTGAAGCCATTGGGGGGGGGTCTCAACCTGTTTTTGTTGTATTTGTTGACTTTAACTCCTGATGGACCATTTCCTCAGGTGTTCTGTAATTCTGGACTGTGAGTGCGTTTTACCGGGAGCTTGATCTGTGTGCTGCCTCCTGAGTGGCCTGCTCCTCTGCAGTGACTTGTATTTCCATGACATAGAGTAACAGAAACTGGATTGACCCTCCTGGCTGAAATAACAAAAACATTGAGACAGAAAGTTATCCCACACCAGTATTAATCAAAAGAAAGTTGAAAATAGATTTCAAAGCAAAGTATATTCCCAGGTCATTTTCCAGAGCAACTGGGTATTCGTTTCTGCAAGGTCTCTCCTGAGTATTATTAGCTTTGATATTAACGGACACACAGGAGGGGGAGAGTAGGCCTCAGACACATAAAAGGCAGGGACGTGGCTCTGAAGCTGGGAATTTTTTCAGTATAAACAAGGTGTCCTCAAACTACGGCCCGAGGGCCAGCCACATGCAGCCTGCCTAGGACATTTATCTGGCCCGCCAGGTGTTTTTGCCGCCACTGCCTGTCCTATTTAGCAGCCGACTCATTCTGGGACCGAAGTCTGGCCCTCCAACGGTCTGAGGGACAGTGAACTGGGCCCCTGCTTCAAAAGTTTGAGGACCCCTGGAATCTGAAAGCGGTTCTGAAGCAAATTGTAAGATGAGAATTTGTTTTCTGTCCCAGAATGTAGTGAGACGGCAAACTCTCCTGCTATCTGGGTGGCGCCTGTGGCTCAGTGGGTAGGGTGCCGGTGCCATATACTGAGGGTGGAGGGTCCAAACCCGGCCCCGGGCCAAACTGCAACAACAACAAAAAATAGCCAGGCAGTCGTTGTGGCAGGTACCTATAGTCCCAGCTACTCCGGAGGCTGAGGCAAGAGAATCGCCTAAGCCCAAGAGCTGGAGGTTGCTGTGAACTGTGATGTCACAGCACTCTACTGAGGGCAATAAAGTAAGACTCTGTCTCTAAAAAAACTAAAAAACCCAGAAAATTTCCTGCCAGCTGGTATCACTGGGTTAATTCTTTTCTACGCCACCTTTTCACTGGATCCCAGTGAGTCCAGAAAGCCTCGGTTCTAAACTTCTACCTTGCCAGGTCCAAACTTCACCTCCCTGTATATCTATGCTTACAATAAACAAGGATACCTCCTGTGCCCACCCTAAGACAAACCCTGCTCTATTTTGTATTTTAGTTTTCTCTTCATGTTTTACCCCTGAGTATTTTTTTTTACTCTATTGCAAGTTTAGCGGTGCTTTTAAAAGGAAGTTTGTTATATTATATACAGCATATTATTGTTTTGTTGGAAGTTTTTCAGATATGGATTGCGTATTGCTGGTAATGGAAGTCAAGTCTGTATTCCCCTGAGTGAAGTGGGGATAATAATGGCTGTGTTAAGATGAAGGTAAGGTTTGGAGAAAATATTCATAAAATGCTGAGCACAGTACCTGGGCCATAGTTAGTAGTCAATAGAGATACTTATTGTGGGGTAATTCACGATTGTGCCAAAGGCCTGATACCTCAGGGAGTACAAAACTCTAGAGAATACAGTCAAGAACACACAAAACTATGTTGAACAGAAGTCTTGCTATTTTTATAGACTTTCTTTCTTTCTTTCTTTCTTTCTTTCTTTCTTTCTTTCTTTCTTTCTTTCTTTTTTTGAGACAGAGTACTTACTGTGTTGCCCTTCATAGAGTGCCATGGCATCACAGTTCACAGCAACCTCAAACTCCTGTGATTATCTTGCCTCAGCCTCCCAAGTAGCTGGGACTACAGGCGCCCACTAAAATGCCTGGGTATTTTTTTGTTACAGTTGTCATTGTTGTTTAGCTGGCCCAGGACTGGGTTTGAACCTGCCAGCCTTGGTGTGTGTAGCTGGCACCATAACCACTATGCTGTGGGTGCCAAGCCAATATAGAACTTTTTTTTAAAATTTTATTTTGTTGTTGTTATCTTTGCAGTTTTTGGCCAGGCCAGAAACCCACCTCCGGTACATGGGGCCGGGCCGTTGCCTCACTCCTTGAGCCACAGGGGCCGCCTGCCAGTATAGAACTTTTAATCAAGACATCTTTTTAAAGAATTTATTACTTTGGGTATTAGTGATTAGGAATTGTAATTTTTTACATGAGTTACGTGTCACTTTTTGTGTGGAAATGTCATGTATAAAATGGTTTAATTATCTGAGAATGACTACTGTGTAAGGGAATTATGTATGGGACAGGAGATCAATCTAACTCTGAAGGGGAGAAAATTTATCTATGTTTGTTAAAATCAGTGTTGCAGAGGCTGAGACACAAAAGAAATAATTTTTGTGTTTAAAAGAGTTGGTGATCTGGTGAAAATATCAAGACATATACGTGCCTGCAAAAAGGTAGCTGACTGTACCATCAGACAATATGTACTTTTTTTTTTTGCAGTTTCTGGCCAGGGCTGGGTTTGAACCCACTACCTCCAGCATATGGGGCCAGCACCCTGCTCCTTTGAGCCACAGATGCTGCCTAATATGTACTTTTTTTTTTTTAATTTATTCTTGGGGATTCATTGAGGGTACAAGAAACCAGGTTTCACTGATTGCATTTGTTAGGTAAAGTCCCTCTTACAATCATGTCCAATATGTACTTTCTTAAAAGAAAAAAGTAAGTTTACAGATAATAAGTATTATCAAAGGTCAGAAGCGAGAAAGCACTTTGGGTTCCTCTGTTCCTTACTTCACAACCTATGCCAGATGAGTAGAATTAAGTAGGTGGGGGAAAGGTAGCCAGAAGAGAGGGGAAAAAGATAGGGGCATGGAAGAAGTAAAATAAAATATTGAGAAGCTTAAGGGGGATACTTTGTAAAAAGAAGTAGTGGAAAGGAGGGAAAGCATGGTGAGGAGCACCCTGAATCCTGAGAACTTGTATTCATTTATTGAAGAGCAAAGGAAGGTTGAGACTGAGTGACGCGAATGAAAGAAACTTGAAAGAATAATCGGCACTCCCAGATATTTTATGATCTGTTCTTTATGTATTTATCATCATTCTTACGATAGAATGCACTAGAACATATGCTCCCTGAGAGTGGGGGCTTTGGCTGTCTTTGTCACTGCTGTCCTCCTAGCATGTAGGCCATAGAGGCCATTGAATGAATGAGCCATTCTTCAGCAGAATGGATTTGACATAAGGCAAGACAACTTATAAGAGGGTTTTGAGGCTCGGCACCTATAGCTCAACCGGCTAAGGCGCCAGCCATGTACACCTAAGGTGGCGGGTTTGAATCCCCAGCCCGGACCGCCAAACAACAATGATGGCTGCAACAAAAAAATAGCCGGGCGTTGTGGCGGGCACCTG
>CAUYTI010005459.1:0-46284 GCA_963575145.1 Galago senegalensis
AATGGAAGAAAAAGTATCCAATGTACACAGCCCTTCTATGAAACTAATATATACTTTGCATATGGAAGAAACAACTTAATTCTAGGCCAAAAATATGGGGAGGGGAAAGGGAGGGGGGAAGGGTGGCTGGGTGGTGGGAGGGTAACCAGAAAGACCACCTATATCTCTGTCTAACAAGGGTACAAGTGAACCTTTCTAGAACTAGGATGTTAAGGTTTTGACACAATGACTATGCAAAAACATGAAATTTATGTGAACCAGCTTGATGAAAGTATGCCAAAATGTGTGTGAAGACACTACACTGTACCCCATGTTTGCATTAATGTACACAGCTATCATTTAATAAAAAAAAATAATAATAATGAAAAAATTGTATTAAAATTTCAACACTCAAAATATATTCATAACAAAAGATGAATATAAGTCATGTTGAGCACCTCTTATAACTGCAGAAGTCAAATGAGACCTAAATATTACAGATTTAATATAGGTTTTTCTTAAAATGTATATACATTTTTTGGCACCCTCTCTATATATGATCTCTCTGAATAACAATACTCATGACAATTCATTCAGGGTTTTCACTTCATAGATGAGAAACTGAGACTTTTAAAGAAGATGAATCACCTGCCCAAAGACACTCAACTCCTAAGAGGAAGAGTCGAGATTCCCAATATTTCTGTATGTGACTACAAAAGTCTGGTTCTGCTTCTCCCATGGAAAAGCTCAGCACTGTATTTATGCTCACATCGTGGGTCTCTTACTTCTGGGAAGGTGTTCATTACATTTGGTCCTGGGCAAAGGACTCTAACTTTGAATAAATTTGATATATATGTATATATATTTTTTGATATATATATATATTTTTTTTTTTTTTTGGGGGGGCAGTTTTTGGCTGGGGCTGGGTTTGAACTCACCTCCTCTGGCATATGGGGCTGGCGCCTTACTACTTTGAGCCACAGGTGTGGCCCCTGATGTGTTTTTTGATTAAACTTCACTGATAAGTCAACTTAATAAAATAGAAAAAAATCACTCTTTTAAAAATGAGGAAATCATGGTTTGGAGATTAAGTACTTTGTCAAAGTTTTTACAGTTTACACAGCAATTAATGAAGTTGGAATAATATTTCAGGATTATTTAATCTGAATCTTACATATTTCCTCATCCAACAAACAACTTGTGCTACACCCCAAATGGATTTGAGTATATGAGCTTTTTATGAATTAGTTTCTGACATCCTCGCTGCTTGTTATCTTACCTTTGATGACTATACTAAAACATTACTTCTGTGAAGTCCCTTAATGATCTAAACAGAGTTCTCTCTTCCCCTAATATATTTCTAAAGCACTTTGTCTATGATAGCCCTTATTTTTTCTCCCAGTATTCTGTTTTAATTATTTGTCTTGCATGATACATTTGATTTCCTTAAGGCCCCAAATGTTTAATGTATTTTTGAAACTTGAATACACTAAATGAGTTTGAATTGAAACACTGCTGTTATTTGGAAAGTCCTATTTGTTCCTACTTTTGCCACTTTAAGAAAAGACTCTGTTGGGTATAATGAGTGAAGAAGGAGATAACTGGATGCATTTGGTGTAAAGAGACATAAAGCAATTTAAAGGATATTTTCAATAATGGAATCCATAAGCAAAAGGGGAAAAATTAAAACATTGCCTAACACTTACTTGCCAAAAATTTGATTTATTTGGACTCAGTGAATATTGATGCTTTGCTTCAAGGGGCTTTAGGACTAATTGGAAAGTAGAGATAAGTGAGATGATTAGGTAACCCAAGGTGTTAATATATATTTTTACATTAAAGGAAGAGGGTTGGTATATACATAAGAAGAGGGGAAAGAAACTGATAAGAGGAATTATTTTATAGTGTGAGAGAATATTTGAAGGGGTCCTCAAAGCTTGAGGATCTGATCCCTGAGGTTCTGATGCCACAGTTCAAAAGAGATAAAAGGTTTACTAGTGGAAACATACAGATGAGGAAGATTAACTTCAGAGACTCAGCAGGGGAAATTAGACAGCAAGTTGCACCAAGGAGCCCAGAATAGCTAATCTCTTCTAAGAGAATGTTGGAAAGACTTAGAGATTTGAAAATGATTTCTGATCTGATGGGGGTACATGAGGCCAAAGGGAAACCCAAAGAACCAGTTGAGGTAATATTTTATTTGGGGGGGGCAGCTTAGTGCATTAGAGAGAATATGGTCTTAAGTGGAACCCTGACCTGATGTAAATCTCCCTGTTGTCCTTTCCTACTTTTTAACTTCTCTGATTTTTTACTTTCTGGATGGCAGCAAGGACAAGTAAATGAAAGAGGCACCTACTCTGTGGTTCTTTTGGAAATATAAATGATGTGCACATGTAAACAGTACAACTTAGAATTGGGTATATTCTAGGTTATTAGTTTCTCTTCCTTTCTAGGCTTGCACTCCTTAGTTTTATTATGTATTATTAAAGCTTTTTTTTCTTATGTACTTAGTATGAGTTCAGTAATAACTTAATAGGAACAAATATGGAATCTGATAGAGTAGTCCAGGAAAGATGACATAAAGGAAAAAGGAAATGATAAAGTACAAACATCAATAGAAAATCTAGAAGTTTGAAAGACAATTCCAAAGCAGAGATTTTTTTAGAATGTTTCTATTGAGAGATGAATAAAGAAATAAATCCAGGATTTAGGTTCTAAGCATAAGAACTTAGAACACAAATGCCTAAATCATTTTGTTCTTTAATCTTTTTATTTTTATAAAATAAATACAATACTGCATAAAAACTGTATATCAATATAACTCAGGAGAAAATGGGAATGCATGTTTAAATTATTGAAGAAGTTTAAGTTCATAATCAGATTTCATAAAATTAACTATGATCTGGCTAGGTATAACTGTTAAAATTCCATCCTGTTTATTTTTTATCCTAGAAATTCAGATTGCCACACACTTGTAGGTGAGTTAATTTATTAGGTATATAAATAAAACTTTTAAATCTTTCTCCTATTGTTAATGAGTAGGAAGGTAGAGACAATTCCTGAATACAACTAATTTAGATGCTTCCAAATGAAACAAATTATTCATTAAATTAAAACATTTCTGTGGTTATTAATCAAACAGTGACACAGAAATTAATTTTAAATGACACTTAAATCAATAATAAAAAATGAAACTCATCAATTGGTACCAATTATTGTTAATGTCATTATTAATTTTAATGTTAATATAAAGCATTTTTTCATTAAGTACTGCATCTGACATTCTCAACAACTCTGAATGTTGGCAGTGTTGCCTCACCATTCAGATTTAATGGGTGAAAAAGCACTGATGATTAGTTCATTGGCTCTCAAAGATTATAACATGAGAAAACCAACCAGCAAGACTTGAACCAGTTCTTCAGATGTCAAGATCTTGTCTTACTGGCTAACTTATGCTTTAAAAATATATATTTATCAGAGACTGTTTGAGGAATTCTCTGTATCAAGTAAAAACTGTGACTTGTAAGATTTAGCCTTTGAGTTTTTTTTTGTTTTAGGACTGGCACCCCTATGTCTCTTCCAGGTTACTGTTCCCAGACAAGTTCCCATGTTACTGTGCTAGGACTGCCATAACAAAGTACCACAAACTAGGTAAAACAACAGAAATTTAAGTTCTCACATTTCTGGAAAACAGAAATTCAAGATCAAGATGTCAGCTAGATTGCTGTCTTCTAAGGCCTCTCTTTTTGCTTGTAGACAGACATTTTCTTGTGGATTCTTCACATGGCTTTTTCCTGTGTGTCCATGTCATAATCTCTCCTTTTTACATAGACACCAATCATACTACATTAGATCCTGATCATAGAAC
Organism: Galago senegalensis; assembly: GCA_963575145.1. NCBI lineage: Eukaryota > Metazoa > Chordata > Mammalia > Primates > Galagidae > Galago > Galago senegalensis. The sequence continues at coordinate 3,848 of CAUYTI010005459.1, forward strand.
CTCATTTTACCTTCATTAGCTCTCTAAAGGGCCCATTTTGGAGGCAGAGCATGATGGCAGATGGGAAAGACACTTAGTTAAACTTTCCCAGAACAACAGAGCAAGGAGGAGTTGGGGATGCTGGCTGACTAGAGCTAGCTTTCAACAGAAGCTCCCATCCAGAAGAAGAGATAATGACCAACAAAGCTGATGGGTGGGAGCTGAGCTGAGAGAAGAGATTAATAATTGCATGTCTTCTCTGCTGAGGCAAGCTGTAACTCTAAGGAAACAAATTTCAGGTTCTCTAGCCAAACAGTGAAAAAGAACCATGGGGCAACATCAGTGGAAAAACTTTGGCAATATGAACAATCAGAGTATGTCAACACCCCAAGAATGACATGGATCCCACAACAGAAGATCTCCATAAACAAATGACTGAGCTGTTAGAAATCAAATTCAGAATTTGGATTTCAAATAAGATTAACAGAATGTACCTAAAGTTGGAATTAGAAATTCAAGGAGTAATTTAAAAGTTGTCTCAAGAATTCAATGAATTCAAAGACATAATCACCAAAGATTTTGACACATTGAGGCAAGAACTTGTGGCCCTCAAAGGTCTGAGAAATACAGTAGAATCCCTCAATAACAGAATGGATCAGGCAGAAGAAAGGATCTCTGACATTGAAGACAAAGCTTTTGAACACTCCCAAATGCTCAAAGAGGAAGAGAAGTGGAGAGCAAAAGTGGGTCATTCCCTGAGAGAATTGTGGACCCCCTCCAGAAGAGCAAACATTCACCTCATAGGAATCCCTGAAGGAGAAGAGGATGTTCCAGAAAGCATAAAAACACTACTCCAAGAGATAATTGAAGAGAACTTCGAAGCATGGCAAGAGATACTGAAATTCAGATAGCAGACAGTTTCAGAATCCCATCAAGACTAAATCCAAATAAATCATATCCTAGACACATTGTAATGAACTTCACCAAAGTTAATATGAAGGAGAAAATCCTACAGGCAACCAGACATAAGAAAATCATAAACTACAAGGGAAGAATATGACAATGACCGTGGATCTCTCTGTTGAAAATTTTCAAGCCAGAAGAGGTGGTCATCAACCTTCAATCTCCTAAAACAAAACAACTTTCAAAACAGGATCCTGTATCCAGCTAAACTGAGTTTCATTTGTGACAGAGAAGTTAAATACTCTAATGACATAAACATGTTGAAGAAATTTGCCATAACTGAACCAGCTCTTCAGGATATTCTCAGACCAAACCTCCATAATGACAATGCTCTATCACCAAAGTAATCTCACCCTGAAATTCTTCATAAAAACCCAACTTCCACAGTGGAGAAAGGATTGAAAATGTCCACTGGACTTTTGAAAAACTGGACACCCAAAATACTACCAGGTTTATCAATTCTCTCAATTAATGTGAATGGCTTAAATTGTCCTGTTAAAAGGCATAGGTTGGCTGACTGAATACAAAAACTCAGGCAGATATCTGCTGAATACAAGAATCTCATCTTATCTTAAAAGATAAATATAGATTCAGGGTGAAGGGATGGACATCTATAATCCAGGCAAAGGGAAATCAGAAAAAAAAGCGGTTGCAATTTTATTTGCAGATACACTAGGTTTAAACCAACAAAAGTAAGGAAAGACAAGATGGTCAGTTCATATTTGTTAAGGAAAACACTCAAAATGATGAGATATCAATTATTAACATTTATGCACCCAACCAGAATGCTACTCAATTTATAAGGAAGGCCCCAAAAGACAAGAATAATTTAATATCTTCCAGCACCATAATAGTTGGAGATTTTAACACACCTTTGGAAGTGTTAGATAGATCCTCCAAGAAGAAACTAAGCAAGGAAATGTTGAACTTAAACTTCATCATATAACAATTAAATGTAACATACATGTATAGAACATTTCATCCTAAAAAAACTGAATGCACATTTTCACAGAAGCCCATGGAACATCCTACAAAATTGATCACATCTTAGGTCACAAGACTAGCCTCAGCAAATTTAAAAGAATAGAAATTATTCTTTGTCTTTTCTTAGATCATCTCAGAATAAAAGTTGAACTCACAAATAACAGGAATGTACATACTCATACAAAGACATGGACCTTATGCTGAGTAGGTCATAGATGAGATTAAGAAGCCTGGGTCATAGATGAGATTAAGAAGGAAATTGCCAAATTTTTGGAACAAAATAATAATGAAGACACAAATTATCAGAACCTGTGGGATACTGCAAAGGCAGTCCTAAGAGGGAAATTTATAGCGTTGCAAGCCTTCCTCAAAAGAACAGAAAGAGAGGAAGTCAATAACTTTATGGGACATCTCAAAGAACTGGAAAAGGAAGAACATTCCAAACCCAAATCCAGCAGAAGAAAAGAGATAACTAAAATTAGAGCACAAATTAATGAAATAGAAAATGAAAGAATTATTCAAAAGATCAATAATCAAAAAGTTGGTTTTTGAAAAATTAGGTGAAATTGATAATCCTTTGGCCACCATAACCAAAAATTGAAAATAAAAATCCCTAATATCATAAATCAGAAATGAAAAAGGTGAAATAATAACAGACACTTTAGAAATTCAAAGAATCATTAATGAATACTACAAAAAAACTATTCTCATAAATATGAAAATCTGAAAGAAATTGAACAATATTTGGAAGCATGCCACCTTGCTATACTTAGCCAGAAAGAATTGGAAATGAAGAGACCTATATCAAGTACTGAAATAGCATCAAGTATATGAAATCTCCCAAAAAGGAAGAGTCTAGGATCAGATGGTTTCACATCTGAATTCTACCAACCTTTGAATAAGAATTAGTACCTATATTACTTAACCTGTTCCAAACATAGAGAAAGAAGGAATACTTCCCAACAAATTCTATGAAGCTAATATCTGATTAGCTTCTGATCCCCAAACCAGGAAAGGACCCAACAAGAAAAGAAAATTATAGATCAATATCCTTAATAAATGTAGATGCAAAAATATTCAATAAGATCCTAGCAAACAGAATCTAGCAACACATCAAATGAATTACACACCATGACCAAGTGGGTTTTGTCCCAGGGTCTCAAAGTTGGTTGAATATATGTAAATCTATAAATGTAATTCATCACATAAACAAAATAAAAAACAAAGACCATATGATTCTCTCAATAGATGCAGTAGAAGCTTTTGACAGTATCCAGCACCCTTTCATGATCAGAACACTTAAGAAAATAGGTATAGAAGGCAGATTTCTTAAACTAATAGAGGCCACCTACAGCAAATCCACAGCCAATATTGTATTGAATGAAGTAAAATTGAAAACATTTCCACTCAGATCAGGAACCAGGCAAGGTTGCTCATTGTCTCCACTGCTTTTTAACATTGTAATGGAAGTCTTAGTCATCTCAATTAGACAAGAGAAGGTGATCAAAGTTATCCAAATAAGGTCAGAGGAGGTCAAACTTTCACTCTTCATAAATGATATGATTCTATATTGGGACTCGACTACAAAACTCTTAGAAGTGATCAAAGAATACAGTAACGTCTCAGGATACAAAATCAATACTTATAAATCAGTAGCTGTTATATATACCAATAATAGTCAAGATGAAAAAACAGTCAAGGACCCTATTACTTTTACAGTAGTGCCAAAAAAGATAAAATATTTGGGAGTTTACCTAACAAAGGATGTGAAATATCTCTATAAAGAGAATTATGAAACTTTGAGAAAAGAAATAGCTGAAGATGATAACAAATGGAAAAACATAACATGCTCATGGCTGGAAAAAAACAACATTGTTAAAATGTCCATATTACCTAAAGCATTATACAAGTTTAATGCAATCCCTATCAAAACCACTGTCATACTTTAAAAATCAAAAAAATAGTACTTTGTTTTATATGGAACCAGAAAAATACCTCAAATAGCCAAGACATTACTCAGAAATAAAAACAAATTAGGAGGAATCATGCCTCAAGACTTCAAACTATACCATAAATCTATAGTGATCAAAACAGTATGGTACTGGAACAAAAATAGAGAGGTAGATGGTGCTGGGATTATTGGCTGGAGACTTGTAGAAGACTGAAAGGTTCAGAAGATTAAACCTTTCACCATTAACAAAAATTGAATCTCACTATATAAAAGATTTAAATTTCAGACATGAAACTATATAGATTCATGGAGAGAGTAGAGGGGAAACACTTGAAGAAATTGTCCTGGGAGAATACTATATGAGGAGGACACCCCAGGCAATTGAAGCAACACCAAAAATACATTACTGGGATCTGATAAAACTAAAAAGCTTCTGTACAGCCAAGAACACAGTAAATAAAGCAAGCAGACAGCCCTCAGAATGGGAGAGGATATATGCAGGTTATGTTTCTGACAAAGGGTTGATAACCAAAATCCACAGAGAACTCAAACTTATTAATAAGAAAAGAACAAGTAATTCCATTTCATTGTGGACAAGAGACTTGAACAGAAGCTTATCCGAAGAAGATAGGCATATGGCTTACAGACACATGAAGAAATGCTCATCATCTTTAATCACCAAAGAAATGCAAATCAAAACCACTTTTTGTTATCATGTAACTCCTGTAAGACTAGCTCACATAACAAATTCCCCAAACTACAGATGTTGACATAGATGTGAAGAAAAGGAACACTCCTGTACTGTTCCATATTATGCAAGCTAAAATGTCCCTTTTGGAGAGAAGTACAGAGAATACTCAGGGGTCTAAAAATAGACCTGCTGTTCAATCCTGTAATTCCTCTACTAGGTGTATATCCAAAAGACCAAAAATCACATCATAACAAAGATATTTGCACCAGATTGTTCATTCCAGCTCAATTCATAATTGCTAAGTCATGGAAGAACCCCAAGTGCCCAGCAACCCATGAATGGATTAATAAATCATGATATACATATACCATGGAATATTATGCTGCCTGAAAAAAAGATGGAGACTTTACCTCTTTTACATTTATATGGATGGAGCTGGAACATATCCTACATAGTAAAGTGTCTCAAGAATGAAGGAAAAGGTATCCAATGTACTCAGTACTATTATGAAACCAATATACAATCACTTACACTTTCATATGAGGGATAGATCCCAACTATGGCCCAGGAAGAAGGAAGGGGAAGATGGCAGGGGAGGGGGGAGGTCAGATGGAGGGAGAGTGAATGGTGGGATCACTCCTATGGTGCATATTGCAAGGGTACATGTCAGATGTATTAAGTATAGAGTATAAATGTATTAACACAATAATTAAGTAAATGAGGTGAGGGCTATATTAACCAGTACAATGTAAGCACAACAAATTGTATATGAAATCATCATGTTGTACTTCATAAACATTAATGTATACATGATCTACCTCTTTATGATTTAATAAAAAAATAATAAAGGCCCCATCTCCAAATATAAGCCACATTCTGAGATGCTGGGATTTAGGAAGTCAGCATATAAGTTTAAGGGAAGGACACAGTTCAGTCCATAATAGTTCCTGGCATGTGTTTTAGTACAGCTTATCTACCCACAGTTCAATCCATAAAAGTTCCTAGCATGTGTTTTAGCACAGCTGATCTCTCAGGTCTTCATCACATAATAGGAAATTTGGTAATAGGGAAGGTGTCAGAGATAAGGTGAACCAAAGATGACGAGATGCTTCGTCCAGAGGAATTGGGTACCAATAGCATAGATGCAAAAACAAATTTAGATTTTTCTCTCCAAACAAAGGGATTTGATATAATCTTAGAGTTCTTTGGATGGCAAAGGCTACAAACCCAATTAACTTAATTTGATGAAACATAGGAAACTATGAAAACTATTTCTTCTTTTATTTAAATACCTATTTATTCATTTAATAAATACTTAAGGAGTATTACAGGCACTATTCTCGGTAATAGGGAATACAAAAGTAGATTGAACATACTAAAATCCCAATCCTAATGGAGACTACAGTGACATAATACGAGGTGAAAATAAACATAGCAAATAAATTAAATATTTCTTACATAAGATTGTGAGATGTACTACAAAAAATAAAGCAAAGAAGAATGATGGATGACAGATGAGGGTGAGTGCTGTTAAGCTGGCCAACTGTCCTGGTTTGCCTGGAACTAGAGGATTTGGAGATTTGAGACTTTGAGTTCTAAAACTGGGATAGTCTAATGAAAATTAGAATGGTTAGTAAATGTACTGCTAATTAAGGAAGTATTCTGAGAGGAATCATTGGCAGGAAGTTGTCCATAAAAAGACATTTAACCAAAGACCTGTAGAAGGTGAGCTATCCCAGCTGGATAGCTAGGGAAAGGCAACTCTAGTCAGAGAGGAAAGTAAATTTTAAAAACATGAGGCCAATGAAGGATTGATGGATCTAGAAACAACAACAGGGTTAGAGCAGTTATAGGTGGATGCCTGGAAGAGACAGTGGCAAGGAATGAATCCAACTCAGTGACAAGATCTGGGTCACAAAAGGCCTTATGGGTGAATAGGAAGACATTGAATTTTACTATGAGTATAATGGAAAACCACTGGAGGATGTTAAGGCAAATACTGCCATGCTATAATTTATATTTTATAAGAATCACTGTTAAAGCTACTGAGAATAAACATCAGAGGGCAAGGGTACAAGCAGAGAGACAAGTAGGAAGCAACTGCAGTAATCTAGGCAGGAAACAATAGCAGTTCAAAGCAGGAGGATAGTGGGGGAAAGTGGTGAGCTAATTAGCTCATGTTCTGTTTAGACTTGTAAAATATTTGGCTGATGAAATCCATGTATAGTGTATGAAGAACAAAGGCATAAAGGGAAACTTTTTCATGACACAAAAATTGGAAATACTTCATAGGGGAGACGTAAATTCAGGATAGCAAAGTGGCTGGACATATTCATTTGTAAAATAGGTATTAAGCCATTAGAACTTGAGTTGTCAAGAAAGTATGGACAAACAAAATCTGCATCTTAAGTAGAATTACAGAAACTTCATCTATATTGAGAGGAAGAAAATTGCAGATGTGAGAGATAGGGATGTGAGGTTGTGGATGTTCTTTTGTATTGCTTCTTCTTTTTCAGGTTGTGAGCAGCAAGATCAATATCAGAGAATGAAGATGAAGCTGGGATAACAAAGAGTACAAATTTGAGGAGAAAGAAAGTTTAAAATCATCATATTGATATTCTAAGAGTAAATATAGCCAGGGAAATATAAAAGATCGTTAGGCATTCAGATCTTGTGAATCCCACTTGTGATGAGAAGTCATGTTACAACAGGTTCAGACAGCCTGGCTGTGTAAGTTTCAATAAAATGTGTATGTCAACGCTAGAGAAAAAATGATGTTTGATATAGACACTGTGAGAACATAGCAAGGGCTTCACATTTTAGTGATTTTCCTTGGAATTTAAGCAGGGCAAAGGGGAAAATGAGAGGAAACAGAGTTGAGAATAATGAGAAGATGTCAGTATTAATGGATTACAGGCCTTGGCATGATGGAATGATTACTAAAATGAGGGAACAAAAAATGCATGTCAGATATAGGACAGGTGCCAAGAGAATTAAGAGCCTCATACATGCCTGGAGAGAGATACCCCAGTAGCTACATTTTCTGCTTTTGAGGGCTCATGATGGCTTATCTTCTATTCTTCTTCTGCTTGCATGCTGCCTTTTCATTTTTCTTTGTCCCTAGAGAGTTAATGTCTCTCCTTTGGTAGGTCTCTGGTTATCCTTGACCTAGCATGACACAGAATCCCAGTTGCAAAGTCCTAATGAACCCAAGAGAAAGAGAATTTGAGTTTATTTTTACTGTATTGGCTCCAACTGTATTCTAGTCAGTTGATCTCAGGGGTATGGTCTCATGTTTTCTACTACCTCTCAGCAGGTGTAATATGAACTGACTTATGAGAAGAGGAATGGGCAGATTTTCTAATAAGGGGGTGTGGCAGCTAGGAAGAAATAATTGTTAGAGGAAGTCATTGGCATTTCATAAAACTAACTAGGGCATTTAGATTAAGAATCATCATGGACTGGTTTCAGACTAGAATTACTGAGGAGAAAGCTATGATTTTATTCCCAGGTTGAGTATTCAAGGTAGTAGTTATTTACTGTGCCTTGGTTGAAAATGGGGCAGCAATGCTTTTGTTCTGGATTTTACATCAAAAGGCATTCAATTATCAGTCTCTGCTCCTTCATATATCACCCTTTTTTTTTTTTATTGTTGGGGATTCACTGAGGGAATGAATCCAGGAAACCAAGTTATACTGATTGCATTTGTTAAAGTCCCTCTTATACTTGTGTCTTGCCCCCAAAGGGTATGTCACACAGGGACCCCGCCCTCCTCCCCTCTTTCCTCTCTCTGCTCTTCTTTCTCTCATCCCCCTCCCTCCTTCCCATTCTCTGCTCTTCCATTCCCCCACCTCCTCCCTTCTTCCCTCTCTCTCTCTGCTCTCCCCTTTCCCCACACCCTGTGTACAAGTCATTAATTGTCCTCATATCAAAATTGAGTACATGGGATTCATGCTTCTCCATTCTTATGATGCTTTACTAAGAATAATGTGTTCCACTTCTATCCAGGTTAATACAAAAGATGTAAAGTCTCCATCTTCTTTAATGGCTGAATAGTATTCCATGGTATACATATACCACAGCTTGTTAATTAATTCCTGGTTTGGGGGGCATTTAGACTGTTTCCACATTTTGGTGATTGTAAATTGAGTTATGATAGACAGGCTAATACAAGTGACCTTGTGATAAAAGAATATTTTTCCTTCTGAGTAGATGCCCAGTAATGGAATTGCAGAATCAAATGGGAGGTCTAGCTTGAGTTCTTTGAGGGTTCTCCATATTTTCTTCCAAAAAGGTTGTATTAGTTTGCAGTCTCACCAGCAGTGTAAAAGTGTTCCTGTCTCTCCACATCCATGCCAGCATTTGCATTTTTGAGATTTTATGATATGGGCCATTCTGGCTCAGGTAAGATGATAACTCAGGGTGGTTTTGATTTGCATTGCTCTAATAATTAGGGATGATGAACGTTTTTCCCTATGTTAGGTAGCCATTCATCTCTCTTCTTTAGAGAAGATTCTATTCATTTCTCTTGCCCGTTGATATATGAGATTGTTGGCTTTTTTCATGTGGATTAATTTGAACTATAGAACTAGGTATTAAGCTTTTGTCTGATTCAAAATATGCAAATATTCTTTTCTGTAGGTTGTATAAGTTGTCTATTTGCTTTGGTTATTAGCTCCTTAGCTGTATAGAAGCTTTTCAGTTTAATTGAGTCCCACTTGTTTATTTTTGGGAGAGGAAATAGAGAGGTAAGACAAAAGTACTATAAATCAATCCAAACCAAACAAACAGAAAACCTTACAGGATAAAATTGGGGGAAAACCAAATAATAGGGGCAGAAACACTAGCAAAAATGAAGTTCTTATTATTAAAGAAGGAACAATGGACAATTATATTTAGACTAGAAAAATGAAAAAAGGAAAAATGAAAAGGAAAATTTAGGGGACTTGACTAGCCTAAAAAAAAAAAAGAAAAAGAAAAATCTAGTGGGGAAAAGCTGAAAAAAAATACAAAAATAAAACAAAGCAGTGTTTATGTCTTGCTTAATATTGTCTGGGCAACATGTGATCTTCTAGGGTATGAGATGCTAATCACAATGCTGATATAGCTGTATGAGATTGAGTTTAGAGGTCTCTGCTGACTACTTTGCCCTCAAACCCTGAAGGGTTGAGATCCTGAATCTCTCCTCTGTGTACTTAAAAGACACTTCAAACTCTTAACCTCAGCTTTGCAGAAGCTTTCCCAGGAAAGCACTTGTCTCTGGGATCTCTCCTGAAGTGGCTGCCTATCTATCTGGTGTGCCAAAACCTGCCTCACTCTATGCCCCTGAGGGCCAAGGCTTCAAGGCTTCAAGGCATTTCACTGCCAAACACTGAAAATTCCACTCTTCCCCACATCTCAATCTTGGCCTTTGGGGTGCTCACAGTCAGTAGATCACTTGCGAAAAGTGTCTCAGCCTGAGCCTCACTCTGCAACCCTGAGGGTGGAGCCTGCAAGGGCAGTTCTCCCACAATGGCTGCACACAGCCAAACAATCTTAGCTCTGTTCTGGCCCAGAGGCTCAGTCCTGTGCCCTGGACAAAGCTTAAAATCACCTGTACTCTTGCCCAAGTTCTTGCAAGGTAATTTGATTGAGTGTCTAAGTCCAAACAAACAAAACAACCCATAGGGAAGGCTTTCCCTGTCTGAAATCTTGCTAGTGGTGTAGTTACAGCTGTGGGCAGTCCATTTGCCGGTTCTCCACTGTTTTTATCCTCCTCCTGGCATCCAGAAGTCGCTCACTGTCTTCCTGCATCTCCAAAGGAATGTTTCTGGGCAGAGCCCACAAACCAGAGATGCTTGTAATCTTCTCTCCCCAATCTCACTGCTCCCAGTTGCAAAAAAGCTGTTACTTGGCTGCCATCTTGCTCCAGCTCCTATCACCCTTATTTTAAAGTTTTCATCAAGTTCCTCCTTTTATTTTTATTTCCTCAACTCTTCCTACTCCTATGATTTTCTGAGCCCTGTGTTTTAAAGTTGTTATAAGTTGTAATCATAGGCAGATCAACACTGTACTTCAGATTTCCTTGTTTCCCGTGTATTCCTCTTCTCCAAGTAGATGGTGGAAAAAAAATTTAAGGAAGAAAAATTTATTTATTTTGCTTCTTCTGCAAGCAAATGAGTTTTAATAGATACTAAGAATCTTCCATCTTCCCACACCCAGGTCTGCATTCATTTCAGTTTAAATAAATGTATAAACATTGATTTAAAAAAGATATAGATGTGAGTCTCTGGTAACTGCTTTGGGTAGCATAAAAGTGAAGAAGATACATATGATACCCTTCAAGACCTTGTTTCTCATAGAGATTCTCACAAGACTGAGGACAAGGAGCACCTGTTTGTGAGAAACCATGGTGAAGAGGAAAAGTCCAGAAGTTGGACATGAATCCTGTGACTAGAGATGTGGGGACTTTTCGAAATGGGAGAAGACAGATGGGCAAAGCTCTCATAGAAAGAGTTCCTGCCAGTGGCTTATGGAACTTCTTTGATGCAATGCAGGATTTGATACTTTCTTCTCCAAGCATTTGGGGACCATCAGTCAATTTTCAATGGTGGGGAAGTGATCAAAATGGTGCATAGGATAAGTCTAAAATCTTGGATAATTATCTATGAGTTTTAAGGGTAAAAGTATGAATAAATGAGTGAATAATTGAATAATATATAAAGACTATCTATGATACATACTGAAAAAAAAGATAAATTCACAGAATGAGTGATATAGAAAATATTTTACTTTATATCTTGATCTCAGAAAGACTTTCTGCATGGTATTGGTGTCATTAAGCTGAAAAAATGCAATTAAGAAACAGCTGCTTAACTTTTGATTTTAGGTATAGGACACAGTTGGATGGTCCAAATGAAAGTCCAGAACATAAGACTGTCCCAGGTTTTTCTCTCACTCCATTCTGGCAGTCCTGAGTGGATGAATATTTGGAAGAAGCCAAGCATCAGGAGTTGTAAGACTGAAATAGTACCTGAAAAAACTCTATCGTTCTGTTACCAATGTTAAGGTGCACGTTTTCTAGCATAGCAGAAAAACCTGGGCATTTATTTTTGTGCAAGGCTGAAGGGAAACATCCCTTTTACATCCAGAGAATCAAGGGGTTAAGTTTACAATTCACAGTCTAATATAAAGCAAAGACTGTGTTAGACAGTGATTTAAACTACCTTTTAATCAGATCCCCTGGTTTCTCCCAATAGTCTTTCATGCTGAAAATATCCCATTGTTGGGCCTCAGCCATCTAAATTAAGAATCTAAAATTTATTATTAATATTTAGTAATAACATCTTAAATCTTAAATGTCAAGTATCTCAGTGTACTTAAAGCTGCTAGATGTTTAAAAAGGTGTTGGAGGGCTATTGTGATTTAATATAGGTCAGCCCATTTATCGAATAATTAAATGAATGAATGAATGAAACTATAATTTGTTCAGTCCAAGTTGTTTTCACATGTAATTTAGATATTTATATTATTCAGCAAAAGTATATTATCTATTTATTTTAGATTTCTATATTCCTGATTTATTATGCACGAAGATGTAATAGAAAAGAGATGTTAGGGAGAATCTTGGCTTTAATTTCTGGTGACAGCCTTTGTCAATTGTGAAGTTGACCAAGTTATTTCATTCTCATTTCCTTAACCTTCTTGTTGAGAGAAACTTGACTAGAATCAAATGCCAGCTCTGTTATTGACTAGCCGAAATATGAAAAGAGTGTTTAATCTTTTTATGCCTCAGTTTCCTCATTACTATTGAGGGAATATTGAAATAATACTTACCTTATAGATTTTGGTGTTAAGATTAAATGTGTCAACAAGTAAACTAATTAGAACATGGCTGACATATCAAAATAATATGTATTAACTATAAAAATTTGTGTCTTTTGGCTCAGCACTCATAGCACAGTGGTTACAGCACTTGCCACATACACAGAGGCTGGCAAGTTTAAACCCAGCCCAGCCGAGCCAAACAACAATGAGAACTGCAACAAAAAATAGCCGGGAATTGTGGCAGGTACCTGTACTCCCAGCTATTTAAGGAGGCTGAGGCAAGAGAATAGCTTAAGTCCATGAGTTCGAGGTTGCTGTGAGCTGTGACACTACAGCACTCCACCAAGGGCAACAGAGTGAGACTTAGTCTCAGAAAAAAAATTGTACTTTTGAATAAACATCTCATTTTATAAGGTTATTGAACAGGTAAGGGAAAAATAGTGTGGTGTCTGTGATACTGTGGGTGCCAGATAGACATTAGATCAATTTGAATTTGAATCTCCTTTTCCTATTCTCCTCTTCTGGATAAACAAGACCAAACTTTAGATCTGGGCTGAAGTCTCAGAGGGCTTGCCTGGGGTGAGAATTAACTGGAATCTACTTTTTAGATAAAAAATGTAAAGCTGAGGCAGTGGGGACAAAATAAAAAACAAAACCAGATAGATTCACCAAGAGAGGCAATATGTTGATATAAGTTAAAAGGATAGATTCCACCAGAACACTGAAAAAAGGTTTTGAAAGATGAAGGAGAAAGACATGAAGGGAGGAAGTGAGAAACAGAAGAGGGAGGAAGAGATGGACAAGAATGAGAGTGTAGGCAAGAACCCCTGCTGGGCACGTAGCTGCTAGTTACATAAAACTGCTTGGACTTTTAAGGCACGGGAATGAGTCAGACACCATTGAGCAAAGGGTTGATTACTGCCTGTGCAGCCTGCTGCTCTGCTATTAGGGAAAAGGAGGGATCTCCTGATTAACTTACTTTTTGTTCCAAGAAATGGGTGGAGGTCAGAAGCTCCGGTTTCAACTACACCCACTACCATCCCCCAAGGCACCAGGATTAAAAGATATCTTCAGGTTTTCTCTACTTTTTTTGATTTTTCTCTTCTCCAGAAAGGAAGAGTGACAATTCTTATTGATGAAATTGGAGAGAATTCACTATGTCCTGGACTTTTGGGTCTTGCTCTTTCTGTCGTGGACTTAGATCCATTTTCTCTGTTCCTTCTTGCCACAGTTGGGCATTAGTACTCCCACTCACCTTGCACCAGACACAGACAGCAGTGGGGAAGCTGCTTTAGAGTAGATGCTTGGTTTGGTAGAGTCAATTCAATGAGAAAGGAATTGTAGTGTTTTCCATTACACTTTAGGTGTCAAGGCTGATATCTCCTTGCAATATCTATTTGCTGGTTTCTGTTTATCTAAATTTTCGATAGCATGGCACCATGTATTGCATTTGGAGTATTAAATAATCAAACTCTACCACCACTACCAACCCTCACTGATCTAGTCCATTTGAAATGAGACAGAGATGGGAGTAGAGAATGGGATTGGAAGTCTTTGTGACACTGTGACCTCTGGGTTGTGGGCAAGTAATTCTCCATTGAAGAAATAAAAAAGGAAATGAAGGATCAGGATAAGTGTCTTTTCCCAAGGTCCAATCTGAAATTATGTGCCTAGATGCCTCATATAAATATAAGTTCCCATCTAATCCTATACTCCTAAAATATTCATGCTCAAATCCAAGTTATTCACTAAATGTAATAAACCTAATATAATTTGAATGGACTGGAAACAGAGTAGGAATTAATTTTAAAATGTTGAAAAGATGCCTTTTTATCTTTTTATGATTAATCAATAGAGACATTTTATATGCTCCTATTTTCTAAAAATAAAGTCATTTTCAGAAAGAGATGCCAGAGAGCAAATTGATCAAAGACAAACAACAAAAAGAATTGATAAATATAAATGTACCTTGTTAGGATGTCTGAGTGAGTGCCGTGAGACTGGTATTAGATCCAATTTAATTGGTGATGTGACTTTCTCTCAGAATAGTGTAAATAGTATGAGAACTTTGCAAATTAGGCCAAGTTGAGAGATATAGCACATGCTAGAAAAATGGATAAATTGATTAGAAAAAGAAATAGGAAAATTACTGCAGAACAAAGGTATTAAATGGAAATATTTAGTGGACAAAATAGAGTATAAGACCAATTATTTTAACACATTGAGATAGATATTATAAAGGAGAATTTTCAAAGTTTTCTCTATATGATAAATGTGGCCTTTAATTTATGAACATTTCACAAAATTCTACATAATTATAGCTTTCTCATTATAATAGTTTTTAACACATTAATTTACATTCTTTAAAATTTTTCCCATTTAAAGTGCACAAAGTGGTTCTTAGTATATTCACAAAATTCTGAGACTATTGTCACAATCTACTTTTATACCATGTTTATCACACCTAAAAGAATCTGCTAGCCATCCCCTGTACTCATCTTCTGGAAATGATAAATTCACTTTCTATTTATATGAATTTACCTGTTCTGGAAATTTCGCAAATTTGAATAATACAGTATGTGGTGTTTGTGGCTGGTGTATTTTACTTAGTATAATCTTCTCAAGTTTCATCCACGTTATAGCATGTTAATAGTATTTTATTCCATTTTATTGACAAATAATATTCATCCTTTGGCTATAACACATATTTTTAAGCATTGATTAGTTGATGAAGAATAGGCTTGTTTGCTTATTTTTGCTATTTTAAATATACTGCTATAAATATTTATGTGTAAATGTTTGTGTGGATACATGCTTTTATTTCTCTTGAGTGCATGCTTGGGAGTGGAATGGCTGAATCATATGGTGACTCCATGACAACATTTGAAGAACTGCCAAACTGTTTACTGAAGCAATTGTAGAAGATTACATTCCCAACAGTAATGTACACATACGACTTCTAATTTCTCCACATCCTTATGCATACTTTTTTTTGCCTGTCTTTTATATTATAGCCATTCTAAAGAAGTTTTCTCATTGTGGTTTTGATATGCCTTTTCCTGATGACTAATGATGTTGAGCAAGATTTTATACTGTCACTTGTGTTTATTTTAGCAGACATTGCTATTTCCATCTCCTTTTTTAAAAAAAACTTTTTTAAAGGACTTTTTTTTGCCTACATATTATCGAGTTGGAGAATTTCTTTACATATCCTTGATATAAACCTATTATTGGATATGTGATATGAAAATATTCTTTCCCATCCTGTAGATTGTCAGTTAACTTTCTTGACAGTATTTGTGGCTCAAAAATTTTACATTTTAGAGTTTAACTTATTTTCTTTTTTGTCACTTGTCATTTTGTGTATTTGTAATATAACATTAACTAACACAATGTCACAAAACTTACACCTACTCTTTTTTCATTGAGTTTTATAGTTTAGCTTATACATTTAGATCTTGGATACATTATGAGTCAATTTTCTCTATGGTATATGTGGGCACCAGTTTGTTTTTTTTTCATTTGTTGTCCAAGCACTATTTGTTGAAAAATTTTTCCCCATTAAATTTTCTTAATACTCTTTTCAAAAATCAATTGACCATAAATGTAAAAATTATTTCTGGATTTCTGATTCCATTGAAATATCTATATGATCTGTATATGTATAGATAGATAGATCAGTGGGGTAGAATATATCACTGAGATAACAGGTAAAATGAATGAAGATGGGATAGAAGATATATATGTCTATCTTTATGCCATCACCACACTGTATTGATTTTTGCAGCTTTTCATAACTTTTGTAATCAGGAAATGAGTGTCCAACTTTAATCTCCCTTTCCTATGTTTCTTTAAAACTCTTCTGGGCCCCTTACATTTTTATATGAGTTTGCTAAATTATTTCATCAACTTTTTCCAGTTGGGTTTTTGATAGAAATTGCATTGCATTTATAGATCAACATGGAAAGTAATGCCATTTTAACAATTTAAAATCTTTTACTCATTGACACCACAATCTCATAACATAACCTTATTTTGAAATAATATCTTTGAAATGTAATTAGTTAAATAATATGAGGTTGTACGGCATTAGGTAGAATATTAAATACAACATCTGGTGTTATTAAAGTATGTGTGAAGAAACACAGACACTTAAAGAAGGATTATGAACATGTAAAGACAGGCAGAAATAGGAGGGATGGAGGGATGGCTGTAAGTCAAGGAAGTCAGGATTACTGGCAACCATGAGAAGCAAGAAAGAATTTTCCCTTTAGAGTCTCAGAGAAAATATGGCCTTCCCAATGCCTTAATTTCTGACTTATTATCTTTAGAACTATTAGAAACATTTCTATTATTTTAGCCACTCAGTGTATGGTATTTTGGTATGGCAGTTCTAGGAAACTAACATAGACTTTGGTACCTGGAAGTGGGTGCTGCTGTAACAACCACCTAAAAACGTAGAAGTGGTTTTGGAATTGGGGAAGGGCAGAGGATGAAATAATTTTCAGGTATTTGATAGAATAGGCCTAGATTTCTTTAAGATGTTATGGATAGAATTACGGATGTTAAAGATGATTTTGGTGATTTCTGTGATAGACAAGAAAGCATAGTGTAAAAAGTTTCTATTGACACAGAAATACATATATCATGGACAGAATATTGATAGAGATATTAGACACATACTAAAGGTGCTTCTGACAAAGTCTCACAAGAAAATGAGAAATAAGAAACACACTGTTGGAAAGTAGAGACAAGAAATCTCTGTAATAAAGTGTCTGGAAACCTGATTTAATTGTGTCCTACTACTGAGTGAAAGGTCACAATAATACATGATGAACATGAACTTGGATACTTACTGAAAAGATCTTCAAACAATCTGTAGAGGGAATTGCCTAGTTTCTTCTTGCTGTTTACAGAAACCTCTAAGAGGAAAAAAAAAATTGAGGAAGGATTTTATTATAGGAAAAAATAAAATGCAAAGGACTTGATTATTTGGAGAATTCTCAGCCTACCCATATTACAAAATATACTAACTTGTTCTGGGGAAAACACCAAAGGTATGACTGAACAATATTTTCCTGAAGACTTATGGATCCAATCAGGAATCTTGGTAGAAGTCAGGAATAAAGAAAGAACTACCTAGGAAGAATCTGTAGAGAACCCTCATGAGTATTGATATGGATAGACTTGACATTGACAGAAGGCTGAAAAGGGTTTTGAGAATGTTATATCAGCAAAAACAATGCAAGCTTGGACTTAAGGAACCAGAGGCAAGACAAAAGAAAGGAAGGTTATCAGACTTCTGGGATCCACAAGCATAGACTAGGCTGAGAACAGAGGACAGGATTGCCACTGTCTCACAAGGCTCAGAGGGCAAGGTTTCCATCTCAGTCATGGAGCATGGGACTGCAACCTGTGTCCTTAGGCCAGAGTATAGAGTCATAGAGGGCTGTTCTCAGGTCTTGAAACATAATGGAATTTTCCCTTCTGGGTTTTGCATTTAGACCAATGACTGCTTATTCCTCTATTTTCTTCTTTCTGAGCTTAAAATGTCATATTGTGTTTCACTTCTTTTCTTTTCTTTTTTTTTTTTATTTTTTGGAAGTAGAGAATTTGTTTTACAGTTTCACCAGTTCACTGGTGAAGAAGAATCTTGCCCCAGGATGGAGTAGACCCTGAATCTAGGCCATACATGTTTTAGATGAGATTTGGAATCTGCGTTGATAATTAGGTGAGGTTTGGGATTTAAAGGTTTGTTTTTTTTCTGTTTTGTTTTGTTTGTTTGCTTGTTTTTTTGAGGCACAGTCTCACTCTGTCACCCTGGGTAGAGTGCCATGGCATTATCATAGCTCACAGCAACCTCAAACTCTTGGGCTCAAATGGTAATCTCTTGCCTCAGTAGCAGGGACTAGTAGTAGCTGGGACTACAGGCACCCATCACAATGCCTGGCTAGTTTTTTCTATTTTTAATGGAGATAGGTCTTGCTCTTACTCAGGCTGGTCTGAAACTCCTGAGCTCAAGCAGCCCACCAACCTTGGCCTCCCAGAGTCCTAGAATTACAAGTATGAGCCACTGCACCTGGCCTGTATTTAAAGTTTTTTTTGTTTTGTTTTGGGTTTTTTTTTTGCAGTTTTTGGCTGGGGCTGGGTTTGAACCTGCCACCTCCGGTATATGGGTATATGGGGCGGGCATCCTGGTCCTTTGAGCCACAGGTGCTGCCCTGTATTTAAAGTTTTAATGGGCTAAAACTTTTGGGGATGTTGGGATGAGATAAATACATATTACAAGTGAGATGGAGACTTTTGGGAGGGCAGTGGGTGTACTGTGTTGGGTTAAATAATACCACCCCGAAATTTCATACTTTACCCAAAACCTTAAGATTTTACCTTATTTGAAAATATGGTCTTTGCAGATGTATTTAATTAAAAATGGGTCATACTAGATTAGGGAGGAGCCAAAACGCAGTGACAACTGGCCTTATGAGAAAAGAAACGAACATACAGGGGAAGAAAACGGCCCTGGGAAAACAGAGACAGAGACGGGAAGCGAAGCGTCATCTCCCAGCCGGTGAAGCCCGGGAAGGCAGGGCTGGCCAGAGGCTGCCAGAAGCTACCAAGAGGCCAGAGGAGATCCTCTCCTAGATCCTTCAAAGAAGGCATGACACTGACATTTGATTTGGGGGCCCCAGAACTATGAAAGAATAAATTTCTGTTATTTCAAGCTACTTAGTGTGTGGCATATTTGGAAAACTAATGCGCCATTTGAAAAAGATGGAGTTTGGAGACAGATTGACCTGGACTCCAGAAATCTGTCCCTAATTAGTTTTGTGAACTGAGGAAATAAATTGTGGGGGTTCCTTTCTCAATCTGTGAAATGGGGAAGGGGAAACCCACACACTGTGAAGTCTGCAATGAGTAATTTTTGTAACTAGCTGTGGGAACGGATAGGCTCAACCTAGATGGGCCCTTCGTAAGCCAGGGTGAAGCCCGCCGGCGGCCACCCCTGTACTCCTAATTGAGAAGAAAGGAATCTGAAGGTGCCCAGTGGGGGGACTGTCTGCGTTACTGTCCCCGCAAGGGGAATCCGCAGTGCCGGCAGCTGAGACTATCAACCAGAAGCTGAGGTGAGAGATGTCTGAGGAGACAGGACACTGGCTCTCACCTCGTCTCTTCCCACTGCACCGTGATCTGGCCGCTTCAGATGTTCCATTACTCTATGTCCCTGTTGACCACAACCGTCCTGGGGGCTGTAATCTCCTCTCTCATTCTTAACCTTGCCTGCTGACTACTGACTGCTGTGCATCCTTGCACTTGCACTCTGTCTGGGAAACAGGACGGGCGCTGCAGTGCTCTCACGCTGCCCTCTAGCCCGGGGGCAGTGTGTGCCCCACGGACCTCGGTTTCTGCACTGAGTTCGTGTGAATTTCGTTCTTTCCTTGGTGTCATCTGGCACTATCAGGTTGGGGTCAACTAGATGCCCAACACCCAGTGTTTTTAATTTAGTCTTATTCATCATTTTTGTTAGGATTAAGTGAAACGATGTACTAGTGAAGTTTGTACCTTACGAAGACTTCTCAAAGAAGTCAGGTCTGCTATTGAGGGCAAATATCACAGACACTTAGCACGACAGTTTACACCCTCAGTGGCCTGTGGCTGGATTTGGATTCTCTTCCTTGCTTATGAATAGTTCTCTATTTTTCATACACAAAATATAACCTGGACAGTCTCTCTAGGGACAAATTATACTCTATTAAATGTCCATCTCATCATGGATCCCTTTGTCTGTTTAGCCCACCACCATCTCCCCACAAAGATAAGGCTTTGCTGTACTAGCAGACAAACGCAGAGTCCTTTCTATGACTTCTATTGAAACCACAGAATGGCTCCGACCATCTCAGAAAGGCACATACCCAACCTTGTAAGAGGCGGGCTCTGCTGCTATGGGCTGCTTGTATTCCCCTGTCAAGTTTATATTTCTCAGGCTAAACAGCTAGGGGAGATGAGATATAGCAGGCTTTTAGAAAGCTCTTGACAGGTGTGTTCCCTGCCTGTTTGTAGCCTAGGTAGGATCAATAAAAACTTGTCACACATATACACACAATCCTGCTCAAAGTAATGAGCATTGGCTTATACAATTTTATTTGTACCTCTGCAAAATGTTTCTGGTCAGAGGTGAGGATTTGTGGGGCAAATGCCTGCCTCTGGTGTTTATTTTCTAGTAGAGGTTGTTGGGAACTCACTGAAGTAAGATTATAAAAACATGACCTAAAATGCTGTTAAGTCGATAATTCCTTCCCACCACTGCCACTGCCACTGCCCATCTCTCTCTCTCTCTCTCTCTCTCTCTCTCACACACACACACACACACACGCCAGCCCCCCAACAACCCACACACATTTTTAATCAGAAAATCCCTACTCTTGTAAAGAAGATACAAATAGCATGGACTCTGAAAGAACACAAATCTGAGTGTTCACTTACTGTATGATCTCTTGAAACTCCAAATTTCTCATCTATGAAATGGAAATAAATAATATGAATTTCATAGGCTTTTGATGATTTTGGTTACAAGTCTCTCTTTTCCCTTACACTAAACTCTGTGAGAAGTCCTATATCTTATTTCTGTGCCTTCACTATACTTTGCTGAATGGAGTATGGAAGATGCTTAAATTAGGCTTTGTTTTTATACAATATGTAATTCTTTATCCAGTTCTTCAACATTTTTCAGACTTTGTGTTTCTATAATACGAAAACTGTGATAGATAATATACAAAATTATGTCTTAAGTCTCTGAGACTGTTAAAATTCTGGTTGTCCATAGTGGAGGAAATAAAGGTCATGTTTCTTATGATACTTTCTTGAATTAAACAAATTAAACTGGGATTTAATTTCATAGCCATTGGGATCTTCCCTGAACACTTGCTCATTTATATTGAAAGAAAGTATACTCAGATAAATGAAATGGAAACCAGGAGAACATAGGCTATTTAGAAGAACCTTATATCTTAATCTGAAATGACATGCTGGAATCTAAGTGAATCAAGAATGAGGAACACAGTCTCACCTGTCACTTTGAAAGAATCTACACAGGTACCATCTCTTAATGTTTTTTATCTTATTTGCAAAACAATCACATCTTCTTGCATTCTGGGAGAAATATTAGAGTTTGCCAAAATGATATTGGCTTTAACTGAAACGTATCCTTTGTATTTATCAAAGTTTTCAGCAACGCCTTCATTCTCTCTACCAATTATCCATTTTTAAGCTATCTGAGGTTATATTCGTTTCTCCCTTTAATCCAAAATATCACAGGCCGTCCACATTGGACTACTGCTTCGTTTTACCTTCAATTGGAGAAGTAAGGAAAAAGTAGTTCTGATATTTTCTTCTTTTTCCCCTTTGGAAATTTGTCAGTTCTAACTTTAAGCAAAAACAAAAAGAGAAGAGATATATATTTCTACAGGTTAATAAAGATGCAGTTTTTCTCTCTAATTGAGAATGCAGAGAGAAGGCTCTGTGGTGTCATGGGGTGTCACATAATACAGGAAATACAAGGGGTAGCTGGTTGCTGTTGAGGTAGCTAATGTGTTAATTCACTAATTAGAGAAATGCAAATTGCAAGGGCTATTCTACTATACCCTGCTGTCATGTTGAAGCAATCAGCAAAGGAAAGATTCTGAAAGTGTTCACCTTTGGGGGATCTTGGAGCCAAGACGTGGTTGGTATATACTTATTGGTACACACTGAAGTTTCAACCACTATTGTAGATGTAGAGAGGTTGAATACAGGAGAGGATTAAATTGTGAGAGCAAAATGGGTGCTCCGAAAGCAAAACAGAACTTTTGGGTAGCCTACTTGTGAAACCACTGAATGTCACAGAATTTCCTGGGTTAGTAGATTCTGTCCTGCCTTTGACTCAGTCTCTGGAAATTCAAGGAGTACAGTGTATTGCCTAGGATAGGGTAGGAAATGTGTTAAATACAAGTGTAGTCCTTTAATCTTTGACCCATTAACCAACTATGAGAAAAAATAATGGATAATACTATGGCTAAAAATGAGAACAAATTTAAAAGTATAGCTTTTTAATTTTTTTCCCAGTAACCTAATTTTTCCCTTACTGAATTAACATTCTTACACTGAAGCCCTAGCTTAAATTCTGTATTACCAGATTGTGGTTCTTAGTTTCATGTTTACAAATTCCATGGAGATTTTTAAGTTGACAGAAGAAAATCTATAAATGCTCCAGGACTGTAAAAAATAGTATTTGTTAAAATATGTGGTGTGTGTATATTTTTCTAAAGAGAAGGTTTATGGCTTTCAATATATTTTTTATAAGGGCCCTATCCTACCCTCTGAATTTGAAAAGAGGGCATTGCCCCTATCCTAGCCTCCAAATTTAAAAAGCATACATAACATAGTTTAGGTAGTCTTGAATAAGTGTACATGCCCATTTATCGCTAACTTTCTTTTATATTTTTGTATTTTTTTATTGTTTCAGGTTAATTGAGGGTACAAAGAATTATGTTACAATATTTGCATTTGTGAGGGTAAATCCCTCTTATAATTGTGTCCCCAAAAGCCCCGTTTAGCCAAGGCTATTCTTAGTAATAAAAAGAAAGTCAGAGGCATTACCCTACCAGACTTCAGACTATATTACAAGTCCACAATAATTAAAACAGCATGATATTGACACAAAAATAGAGACATAGACATAGGGAAAAGAATAGAAAACCAAGAGATGAAACTAGTCTCTACTTGCCATTTTATCTTTGATAAACCAAACAAAAGCATACAGTGAGGAAAAGAATCTCTATTCAACAAATGGTACTGGCAGAACTGGATAAACACATGTAAAAGACTGAAACTGGACTGAACTTCTTAATTTCCATTCCCTAATGTAGGGCTTGGAAGAGATCACATTACTGTCAATACACCAGAAGCATATGTGTCAGACTTCTTTCTCTTTATACCATCCTAATGCTTTAGCCCGCATTTTCCTAGAGCATAGTGGTCTCAGGTCTTTGTTACCATTTCTAGCTCCCATAAGCTGTTCTCTTTGCCCTGGGAGGCAGAACTGTGGGATGGTCTTACCTGCCTAAGCAGAGACATGGAGAGCATTTAAAGGTCTGCCATTGCCCTGGAGTAGGAAAATATTGCCACCTCTTAGAGGCAATTTATCTGATTGCAGTTTCAATCACACTCATTCCCAGAATAAGTATTATTTGTCCCTGAATCTGGATTCTTAAACTCCAGGCCATTATTTAGCCTGTTGCATCTCTGTTACCTTACCTGAAAAATAAGAGCAGTATCCAAGCCTTGCTTTTTACAGGGTTGTTGGAAATAGGAAATGAAATGTTTGCAACAACTCTTTGGGAAAAAGTAAATTTTCTAAGACTATATGAGTGTGTTTATAGAAACTCAATTCATAATCACAAAGATGTACAAAAAACCCAAGGGCCCATGAACTCGTGAATATATTAATAAACTGTGGTATATATAGACTGTAGACTACTACTCAGCCATAGAAATGATGGAGACCATTGGGAGTCTTTGTGCGTGAAGCCTAGCCTGGTTTGAAAGTCAACTGGGAAAACTACGCTGAAAATAAATAACTCATACCAG
Source organism: Galago senegalensis (assembly GCA_963575145.1). NCBI lineage: Eukaryota > Metazoa > Chordata > Mammalia > Primates > Galagidae > Galago > Galago senegalensis. The sequence continues at coordinate 27,844 of CAUYTI010005459.1, forward strand.
TTTAAAACATAATGTTTGATAATGCCTGGAGAAGGCTTACGGTAACTCAGGCTGAGTAAACTGAGAAAATGCAGCCCCTCTCTCATCAGAAGGCTGTTATTGATTTCCAGCAAAGGTACCTATGTAAAATGTAAAAATGCCAAAATATGGGGTTAAAAGAACCCAAGTCCCTAGCAAGACTGCATATAGAGGGTGGTTGGGTAAAAGGCAAGAAAGTGGGAATAGACCAAAAAGCAGATGGTGTATTTAGCAAGGGGGAAGGAGAAGCTAGTTCTATTCCCACAGGGGAAGTAAACCAGGTTTCCTAATCTAATTATGTATCAGAAGTTAAAAGAGTTTAATCCCGCCCATCTGTTGACTCTCCAATGCATAGGCCTGGTCCAGCCTGTCCTGGTACCACCCAGCTTTTTCCATCTTCTATGGTTTTCACAAACCCCCCACAGATTGTCCCTCTATGGACTTTCTCCTGGATATTCCAGGATTGAGCCTATGCTGCCTCATTGAGAAGTCATTCTACCTCCCATTGGAGACTTTGTATCTTTCATAATACCTCAAAGGATTTGGAGAATATGTTTCTAAGCATCATAAGAATGGGAATCAAGCAGCCAGTGTATTTAGTACCAAGTTGAAACAAGTACATTAACCACTACAGCCCCACATGAAAGAAAAATTCAACTAAATTCAAGAAAGAGTAAAGGGGAAGGGGGCTCGGTAAGTTCCCATCTCTCAGGTACAATGTATGGATATATGGAACACTTCCTGGGTGAAAGACCCAAATACAACTCAGACTTTACCTTACAAATGCCAACAGTGTAACCTAATCTTATGTAGCCTCATATTAACCCAAAATAAAAAAATAAATAAATAATTTGTGATTATGTTAAAATAGACTGTTCTCTGTTAAACTATTTTCTACACATTTATAGTAAAATACTCTGGAAAGTTGATTTTTATTAATGAAATAACTTGAACTACATAGAAAATGTGTTTTTATAAAATGTACATCTGCTTAAATAAAAGTAATCATCCTAAGATAGGAGAGTGGGTGGTGTTTAGGGACTAGAAAAGGAAGAGCTATCTGATTTTAATTAATATTTTTATGCATGTTTTACTCTTTATATTATAGGAAAATAAGTGTTACTTTATGAATAGGTATGTTTCTGATGCTAGTTACTGTGGATTTTGGTAGAGACAAACCCTATATAGCTTTAGTGTTTTTAATACATTAAAAACAAGCTACTTAAAAAGCTTAGTTCTTTGATTCCAATTAACAAGATACCACCCTGCATTATGGAGCAGCCTCAGAGAGAGGCCCTTGTTAAGGAATGAGGAAGTTTACCACATTTGTGGTTGGGGAACACAGGCAGCTCCCTTAGTAAAGACCCAGTGTGATAGTCCAACCCACTAACCAAAACATGGGTTTACTGGGTGGTGCCCACTCAACAGCTTTCTTTGGGTATGTTCTAGGAAGTTAAGAAAGAAAAAAAGTTTCTTGCTAATATTATATTTGCATCTTTGCCATATTATCAAGAAAATATTGAAGGAAATGTATCTATTAGATGAAAAGGAGGTAATAATACAATGACCCCTCTTCCTCGAAGTGTTATCTCAATCTTTACCTTTATAAAGTAGAGACACTTAACCCTCATTAATTCAGAGGCTACTAATATGTAATTGGCAATTATCAGCTTGATCTCTTCTGAAGGTTACCTTTGCATTATATATGAAGAAAAGGATTACTTCAGCATTTTATATGTTACAGTAAAGAAGCAAAACTAAGTAGGTTTTTATGTTTCAAAAGCAAGATCATATTTATTTTCAGATCAGAGATGTATGCAGCAAGTAAATGTCTTATATACCAAAGTAGTCCAGGCTGGACTTCAATTTATCAAAAGTTTTACTTTCAATGTTTGTAGCACAAAGAAAAATGTATTTCTTTTATTACTATTATTTATTTATTTATTATTAAGTCATTTGTACACAGATCATGAATACATTTATGCCATTATGAAATTCAATGTGTTGATTATTTGTACAAATTGGAGTGCTTACATTCTACTAATCTACATAGCCTTCACTTCATTTACCCCATTACAGCATTAAGACATTCGTGTTCTACACCTGATAGATCCAACCTGTATTTGCAACATGCTCCATAGGTGGTCCCCCTACTAACCCTCCCTCTATCGACCCATCCCCCTCCCTTCCCCTCTCCTTCCCGTTCGTTCCCTCCTTCATCCCCCCCTTCCCCTCTCCTTCCTGTTCCCTCCTTCATCCCCCCCTTCCCCTCCTTCTTCCCCTTCCCTCCTTCATCCTAGTATCTCAGGAATAGAAAAAAATATATATCCAATGTACTCCGTACTACTGTGAAACCAATTTATAATCACTCACACTTGCATATGAAAAATGTATTTCTTAAATAAAAATTCTGTGATTCAATTTTCTTTAAAAAAGTTTTTTAGACTGTGTTCCTTTCACAAGGAATTAGTAAACTTTGATAAAGAGATTTAGTAAAAGAGATAGACATCAACAGAGAATAATTTAATAATTTTCATCAAAATTTTCTATCAGGACAATGGTAAACCTTAAATTACAATGATTATTTCTTGAACTATTGAAGATTTTTTTGAAAGGAGACCAGTTGTACTATACAGCTGCTTACACTGCATTTCTACTTATAAGGCAACTTTCATACATTCTTTAACCTGATCTTAACAGTAGCCGGTGAGATAGACACAGGAGGGGAGAAATGAAGACATAAAAAGGGCAAATGAATTGTTCAAGTCCTATAGTTTCAAATTTAATGAGGATGAGTTTTTATTACAGTGAATAAATTAAAGAAAGTTTTATGGTCCTCAGTTTTTGGAGTCAGATCTGTGTTAAATCTGTTCTACTTCTTTGCAGTGGCATAATTTTAAAAGACGCATTTCTTCCCTCTGCAGTTCTGATTTATAATCTATGAAAAGGTTACTAATAATAAACTGTTGAAGTTTGAATATATTAATAAAATAACATAAAAGCATCTCAGGCATGAGGTAGTCTGTTGATAAATGCTTTTCAGAAACACTGTGGTGTGAGAGAGGAGCATGGATATATTTTGAACATGAAGAGATCTGACTTACAGTCCCCTATGTTTGTGACCTTAGGAAAGTTTCTTCACATCTTTCTAACCCATGTGTAAGGAGTATATTTATTTGGGAAAAAAAACATACACTAAGTGATATATGGCGCCTAGCATATTTTCTGCATGTCCTCACCATATAGTTTAATACAACAACATTCCATTACATGTTAGAGTATTGACCTGGCACTCTCATATTTTAATGTAATATTTACAGAAATAAATTATAAATACATAAATAGATTGTTACATTTTATATGATATTTATAGAAATAAATTTAATTATAAAAATAGAAAATAAATGACAGTTTTTCTGGATCAGTAATGTTTGACTGCCTTTAAGTCCACATTTTTTATGTATGTTTAGATAATTTTCAAAAGTATAATTTCTGATTTCTTTTTCTCTTTTTTAAAATTTCAAAAATATTAAGGGGGTACAGATGTTGTTGATACATAGGCTGAGTATAGGCTACAAATATGGCATCACCCTAACAGTGTTCATTGTACTCTGGTTTTTACCCTTCCTTCCTCCCCCCCACCCCCTGCTTGATTTTCAATGACTTTTACTTTCCTCTGTGAATTTGTGTGCCCATTGATTACAGTTTATCAAAGGGTGCATGGAGTGTTTGTTTTTTAAGATACTTCACTTAGGACAATGATCTCTAGATCCTTCCAAATTGATGCAAAATGCACTAATTCATCCTTGTTTATGGCTGAGTAATGCACCATGATCTACAACAACCACATTTTGTTAATCCAATCATGACATGATAGGCACATGGGTTGATTCCACATCTTTGCAATTTTGAATTGTGCTGCAATAAAAAAATCAAACCCAGGTGTCATTTTGCTAAAATTATTTCATTTCCTTTGGGTGTATACCCAACAGTGAGATTGCGAGATGAAGTAGCAGGTCTACTTTTAGTTCTTTTGAGAAATTTCCATACTGTTGTAAGTAGAGGTTGTACTAATTTTCAGTTCCACCAAAATATTATATATAAGTAAGTGTTCTTTTTTCTCTGCATTCACACCAGCAATGATTGTTTTTGAATTTTATAATAAAATCCATTATATAATAACAGGAGGAAGGTGCTACCTCATTGTGGTTTTAATTTGCATTTCTCTGATTACTGATAGTGAATATTTTTCATATACTTTTTTGGCCATTGTCTATCTTTTTTTGAAAAGCTTCTGTTAATGTGTTTTGCATACATTTTATGTGGATTGTTGTTATTTTTCCTTACCGGTTTGTTTGAGTTTTTTGTAGATTCTAGATATTAGCCCTTTACTACATAGAATGTGAATATCTTCTCCTGTTCTATAGATTGTCTATTTGCTCTGTTGATTATTTTCTTAGCAGAAGATTTTAAATTTAATCAATTTTCACTTATTTATTTTATTGCTTCTGTAATTGCCTTTGGGATCTTAGTCATACATTCTTTTTTTTTTTTTTGAGATGGATCCTCAAGCTATCCCCCTGGGTAGAGTGCCCTGGCATCATGCTCACAGCAACCTCCAACTCCTGGGCTCAAGCAAGTCTCCTGCCTCAGCCTCTCAAGTAGCTGGGACCACAGGTGCCTGCCACAATGCCTGGCCATTTTTTGGTTGCAGCCATGATTGTTGTTTGGTGGGCCCGGGCTGGGGATTCAAACCCACCACCTTAGGTGTATGTGGCTGGAGCCTTAGCTGTTTGAGTCACAGGCGCCGAGCCATTAGTCATACATTCTTTGCTAGAATGATGTCTAGAAAACTTTTTCCTCCATTTTCTTCCAGAATTCTAATGATTTCATCTCTACTGTTTAAGTCTTATGTTCATCTTGAATTAATTTCTGTGAGTGGTGAAATACAGGAACCCTGTTTCATTCTTCTGCATGTGGCTGTCCAGTTTTCCAAGCATCATTTATGGAATAGGTCTTCTTTTCCCCAGTTTGTAGTGATCAAAACAGCATGGTACTGGAATAAAAATAGAGACATAGATGTATGGAATAGAATAACCTAAAGCTGAAATCAGCCAACAAAAACATATGTTGGAGAAAAGAATCCCTATTTAAAAAATGGTTCTGGAGAATTGGTTAGCCACATGTAAAAGAATGAAATTGGACCCACACCTCTCCTTACAAAAATTAACTCACACTGTAAAAATATTTGAATCTAAGAAATTAAACAATAAAAACTCTAGAAGAAAGTGTGGGGTATCTCTTAATGATATTGGCCTTGGGAAAGAATTCATAAGGACTCCATTGGCAAATGTAGCAATAACAAATATATATAAATGGGACCGGATAAAGTTAAGAAGGTTCTGCACAGCTAAGGACACAATCAACAAAGCAATGGAAAACCTTCAGAATCTGAAAAGATATTTGCATAATATGACTCAGGAAAAGGGCTAGTGACAAGAATATACAAAGAACACAAGCAAATCAACAAAAAAGAACACCTCCATCAATCACTGGGCAAGTGACATGAACAGAACTTTTCCTGAAAAGGCAGACGAACGCCCAACAAACACAGGAAACAATGCTCACTGTCCCAAATCATCAGAGAAATGCAAATTAGAACGACTTCTAGATATCACCTAACCCCAGTAAGAATACCCGACATCACTAGGTCCCAAATCTGCAGCTGCTGGTTTGGGTGAGGAGTGAGGGGTACACTTATGCACTGTTGGTGAGATTGCAAACTAATGCAGCATTTTTGGAAAGAAGTATGGAGAATCCTGAAAGAACTAAAAGTAGAGCTCCCATTTGATCCTCAATTCCATTACTAGGCTCTACCCCTTAATCCCACACTAAATAGAGATTCCATTTAATCATGAGTTTTGGAGGCCCATAAATATTCATATCATAGCATTATGTTCCATTCAAAAATGGATAAAACTACTCCTATCACCAGTAAATGCAAACACTATTTCCCTATTTTCATCAACATTTGATATTGTTAATCTTTTAAAAATTTTTTCCGATACAGTGGTTCTCGACCTTCCTAATGCTGCAGCCCTTTAATACAGTTCCTGTGGGTTGCGACCCATAGTTTGAGAACTGCTGTACTGATGGATGAGGATATTATTTCACTGTTTGGTGCTTTCTTAACTATAAGTGAGAATAAATTATTTTTGTTCATTGGGCTATTATATTTCACATACTATTAAAAAATGGATAAAACTGATTCTCATTTAGGTGCCCCTGACATAGGCAAATTGGTGAACTGGACACAGTACAATTAGTGATGCAGGGTAGAATGACAGTTAATCATGGGGAAACACATGTGAATCTGTCATCCCAAAAGATCTGATGTCAATACTTCTTTCTGTAATGAATAAAAATATGGCTTCCATAGCCAGAGTAAAGAAAAGTATATTTTGAACACTATATATGCTTACTATTATTATTAAATTCAGTATATACATATATATGCACACATATAAATACATGTATATGACAAATGCATGTGTGAAGCACTCTATTTTTTCTACTCTATTGCATTCCATTTTGTTAACAACTGCCAGAAGAATTCTTGTCATAATCCACTGAATTCACTTTAATGATCTAATAATGAATGAAGACCTTCGTTATTTGAACACATTGAAGGGAGCTATATGGCCAAGTAATTAGGTAGGGTGGTAAGTGCCACAACAGAAATATGTGAGGATGCCACAGAAAGGAAGAGGAGGGAGACCTGACTAGCACACAAAGTTTAAAAACTAGGTCCTGGTCACTTTCACACTATATCATTTGGCCATTTGCTCATTCTTCATGGGTGCTTTTAAATAAATGAAGCAAGGTGAAGTCAGCACTATTACTTAATGAATGACCCTATCTTGTGGCCATCACTTCTTTCAGTTGCAGCAAGAAGATAAGAGCAGGGCTAACTTGCCAGCACAGGTAGCCAGCTCAGTCTTGGTAGACATTGTAATGACACCCCTTTTCGCTCATCCTCAGAATCTTTCCCAATACAATGATACAGGCATCTGCTACAAATCTTCTGGACTGATGTATGTGATGAAATCTGTTTTTAGGGTATTTTATTATTTTGTTTTATAATTCTTACAGGATGACTAAAGGCAAGTTCACTCTATGTCTCTCTGTGGACTTGACGCTTCTTAAAAGGCAAGAACAATGTCTTCTAATTCATTTAAACTCTAATGAGTACATAATCTGATGTCTGACACACAGTAGGATCACACACTGAGATCATATAAATGTGTTTCAAATTCAATTCTACTTTCAAATCAAATTGATATTGTTAAATTATGAATATATTTTTGGTTTCCTGCTTCATAAAATATGAGCACTCTAATCCCAGATGGCACATCCTCCAGAAACATATGGACAAGACAATTTAGAAGGAGTGCTCTTTCAGGAGCTAGCTCTACTTAGCAGAGGAGATTGTGTGATTTTGCCAAGACCTTTCAAGCTACTCATTGAGGAAGATGGGAACAGGTCTTAGCTATGTAGCCAAGGGAATGAAAAAAGTTTGCCGTTAATCTCCTTCCTTGAAAGGTATGGCTTTTCATAATTAGAAATGGGTGGTGCTGAGTGGGGATTTTCTCCCCTTATAAGTACAGAACACAGACTTTGTAATAAATTAATAATGTTGTCCTGTGCCTTTATTGTTGCTGTTGTTCTCTACAGCCAAAGTAGGCTCTCTGGTCATCCTAGTTCATGCTCAGGGAGGACACTTGTAGAAGAGCAGAAGGATCCACTAGTTAAAACTCACTTACTGCACACCACTGTCCATGTGTCTTTGCAAATATTATATCATATATTATAATGCTATACTCTAGTGTGTCTCTTAAGCTATGTGAAAATATGACAAAATGGTCAGAAACATGACCAGAAACATTTTAACTAGAGAAAATAGACTATTAAAGATCAATGAAGTCCTGATTAGAAGAACCTTTTCCCACATCAAGCATTCTTTCACCTGAGAGAAAACTGTAACGGTTAATTTTATGTGTCTCCTCTACTGGGATAAGGAATGACTACATAGCTGGTAAACATTCCTGGGTATATCTGTGAGGGTGGGTAAAAATGAAATGTTATTTATGTTGGTTTCCAGAAGAGACTGGCATTTGAATCAGTGGACTAAGCAAAGATCTTCCTCACCAACATAGGTGGGCATCATCTATCTTGAGGGCTTGAATAGAACAAAAGGCAGAGAAAGGGCAAGTCTCCCCCCTCACTGTGTGAGGCTGGACACCCGTCTTACCTTATCTTACCCATGGTCACCAGTCTCCCAGATGTTGGACTTGGATTAGGACTTACACCATCTACCACCCCTACCTCCCACCCCACACAACAGTGGGTCTCCTTAGTCTCCATAATTGTGTGAGCTGATGCCTAACACCAAGTCTCTTTATGAATATCTATGTATTTCCTTTTGGTTCTGTTTCTCTGAAGAATCGCAGTTAATGCAGAAATTTAATTGCTTGAGCCAAAATGTCATTGCAATCCTTTGAGTTCCATTTGCTCTATATGTAAAATGGAAAATATTAACAAATTTACTGTGTTATTGTAGGTTATTACCAAATTCATTGGGTTATTATAGGAGCTTGAGGTTCAGTGTTAAAATAATGTGTTCACATGACACATTATTAATTGTTCAATAAGTATGGATGGTTATATAAAGGCGAATAATAGCTGGTTGTTCATAGGGATGGTTTTTGGAATAATTATGGTAAAAATGAACAACAATAAAAAATGTGTTTATGGTAGAGTTGTAAACAAAATACTTTGGAAGTTCAAAGTAGGGACTATTGATGTTTTAGAGAGATTGGAAGGATGTCAAAGAAGAAAAGTGGGAATGGGAGTTAACTTCCATTTTGAAAGATGATTAGGGATCTTCTAGGCATAAAAAAGGGCGGAGTTCAATCACTGAAGACTGATGAACATTATAGTTCATGCCAAAACACGGAACATTATGCAAATAGTGAAAATGTTTTTGTATTAGAGGTGTAATCATCAGGATGGAGAATGGCAGTCAAATGATGAGAAACTTTTTCTGTACATGTTAAGTTACACGTTCAGAATTTCTCCTGGCAATAGAGAAAGAGAATGCAGTGTGTGTTTTTTGTTTCCTGGCATCAAGTTTATAGAGCTAAAAGTTTGTTTTTCCCCCTCTGTGTTTCCAGAGGTAAGAAAGTATCAAGTCAGAAGACACTGTCACCATTCTCAGGAGCCCAGTGCCTCAACACCTTTAAGAAACAAACAGAAACGCGTTGCATAAAAATATGCCTGAGCTATTTGCAAGCAATCCATATTGATAGAGTCAGAACAAATTCAATTTGGACTTTTCCTGCACACACCCATGTGACTCTTAGGAATAATTTCTTGATGACAGCATCAGGATATTTATCCTGATCTGTTTGACTCCAATGCCTGCAATCTTTACACTAAGCTCTGCTGCCTTCCACGGTGTTCATCCTCTATAGTGCCTAGTACACACTACGTGACTAAAATGTGATGCATGCATGAACAAAGGATTATTTAGTGAATTTTTCCAGTGTATACCCAGCATTTTAGACACACTCCCTGCAGCGGCCCCTGATGTGCCTTTTTCCTTTTTGGTCATTGGCATGGGAAGCTGGAGCTGGAGCAGCTCTTTATAATCCTTAGATTGCTGTGACATTCAACTGTCTTTTAGAACAATGGTCAAGGCAGAGTCCCAGACATTTTGCTGTAGGCTAGATCAAATAGTCTGCTGAGGCGTTTTATGTGGGTACCTGTAATGCACGTCCAGTATTTGTAGGAGATTTAGATCTTGCTTGCATGGTTAACAAGATGGAATAGGAAAACGGGGGGTTTAAAAATAAACACTGAACATTTCAATGACTTACAAATATATCACAGCTTTTATTTACTTTCTGTCTTAAACCGAAGTTGAAGAACACACAGTTGGAAAGCACTCACAGAGGCCACTGGCTGGGAAGAGTTACCCAGGGTCTGCTATACTTTTAGCACTGTGCTAAGTGCCTCATCCATGTTATTTTATTAAATCCTCATAATAACCATAAGGTGTAGTAGGTATTACTAGTTAGTTCCATGTTTCTGATGTTAAAACATAAATATGGGGTTAGATAACTTGCCCAACAGTCTTGAAGTTATTAAGAGGAAGAATTGGGAGTTGAATGCAAATCTGTCTGCCTCCTAAATCCTTTATGGGCACAGCCCTTTATTTAAAACACAGACACTGAAAAAATCCTGCTTATTCTTCTGCAAATTTCTACCATCTGCTGAGAAGCTGGAGCATCACCTAGCCTGAACACTGTCTTATTACTAGCAAATAAATGTCAGGGTAAAGACCATGAAAATCATCTGTTTCCTTACCCTTCAAGAAGTGCATCCACTCCCACCTGACAGCACTTTCCAATGATACCGGGCAACATAAATAGATTAGTATGCCAGAGTCTTAGGGGGTACGTAACCTTATGTTTCTGAACATTTAACTTATTAAAATTCACAAAGAAAGACCTTATGGTGCCATCATTTTATCCAGCTAACATCATCAGTCTGGCTCAAGGGCTGTGGCTTTCTACAGTCACCCTAGCAGCAGTGAACATATGGTTTAACTTCTCTCTAAAGCCTCAGGGCATATGACGGCACCTTTCATGGATAATGGATAAAGGCTGCCGTACAGTAGGTAACTTCTGTTCCATCAGTATCAGACCTCGTGCCAAGAATGCTGGATGAATTCCAGGAGGTTCTGAACTGACCTAGGTCTAGTCTGTCAACAGAAACACCCTTGTGAGCCGCAGGGGCAAATTCTTCCTGTTTAACTGCACTCGGGCTTTTCTTTGCATGAGCGCCTTAAAGAAAGCACTTGTGTTACACAGTTAAGCCACAGGTTGTAGCTGCCGCTTTTTTAAAAAAACTGTTGCTTTGATTAGATTTCTTTATTCTTTTTTGATACCTGCCCTACTGCTCCTGGGCAAGAAAATACTAGTTTGTTACAATAGCCTCAGGGGTGATGTGAGAGTACATTCAAAACCGTAAGGTTAATGAAAATGGTTTGGCAGGTTATTTTCCAGGTCTGCTATATAAATTATACTTATGGTGTCAATATCTTTCCAGCAATTAAGTACAATTTTATGTAATCTGCATTCCACTTTCAGTTGTTCAAGAGGGTCAACATCTGCTTTCCACTTTCCCCAAGAACTCTCATAATACTGAGAAATCGTGCAGGGCATTGACCCAAGGCCTGGAAGACAGCAAAGCAGAGCGGTGAATTCTCAGTTATTTTGAAAAGGAAAGACATAGGAAAGTTTCTTACTTTCAGGAGTTATTCAAATATAATGATTACAAACAGTATAGGCTTAGGAACCAGAATAGGCTGGGTGCAATGGCTCACACCTAGCACTCTGAGAGGCCAATGTAGCTGGACTGCCTTGAGCTCAGGAGTTTGAGAACAGCCTGAGCAACAGTACGATCCATCTCTACTAAGGAAAAAAAAATTATCCGGGCATTGTAGTGAGCACCTATAGTCCCCACTACTCAAGAGGCTGAGGTAGGAGGATCACTTGAACATAGGAATGCCACAGCACTCTAGCCTGGGGCAACAGAGTGATACTCTGTCTCAAAAAACAAAATAAAACAAAAAAAAAAGGAACAAGATTGGGTTATATTCGAGTCCAAACTCTACTAGTTCTGGTTCATGTACAGCATGTTACTTAATTTTGTGACCACTGATACTCTTATTTCTTTCCCTTCTCTTTCCCTTGTTTTATGCACAAGAATAAATACTATAATAATTCACACATTTGTCCAGTATCCCAAAGTAGGGCTTCTTTTATGTCACATCTAATTCTTATTCCAGTCCTTCAAACTGGATGTTCAATATCTATCCTGAAAACCACGTTTTCTCATCAGCTCCACAGACAGAAACTGTGGAGGCATCGTTTTCTCATCACCTGGGCCACAGCCTTATACCTGGTCTCCTTGGTTTCATTTGTGTATCTTAATAGTCTATTCTATTTTTCTTTTTAGACAGAATCTTACCTTGTTGCCCCTGGTAGTGAGTACCATGGCATCATAGCTCACAGCAACCTCAGACTCTTGGGCTCAAGTGATTCTCTTGCCTCAGCCTTCTGAGTAGCTGGGACTACAGGTGCCCAGCACAACACCCAGCTATTTTTAAAGATGAGGTCTCACTGTAGCTCAGGCTAGTCTCGAACTCATGAGCTTAGGTGATCCACCCTCCTCGGCCTCACAGAATGCTAGGATTAAGGTCTATTCTTCACAATTTTTTTCTCCATTATCACAATTAGATCACATTGTCCCTTTCTGAAAGCCTTCCCTTGGCTCACATTAAAATTGCATACCCCTCATTATTGCCTGCAAGTCACTACATTATCCAGATCTGCCTTATCTTTTTGTCCTCATTTCTTTCCCCAAGAACACTCTGTTGCAAACAACTTTGTAGTTTTCAAGCTTCTTGAACACACCACGTTTACCCTCCTAGTAGCACATTTGCTCCTGTTGTGGCCTCTGCTTGGAATCGCCATCCCTGGGATACTTAAGGTGATCCTTCATGTCTCCAAGGTCTCAGAGAGCCCTGCTGTGAGCATCACATTTACGACAGAACTTATCCCCATCTTGACTCTCTGTCCTCTAACTCTGGTGGTGGTGGTGGTTCTTCATTTTTATTATGACTGTTCCTCTTTTGTGTCTTTAGTTATTTATGATATTAAGGATTTTTATGTCTTTTGTTTAATATCAAATCAAACAGAATCCAGAAAAGTGTCTACAAATAACAGGTAAACGTTGCATAGTTAAGGAATAAATATGTTAATAAAGGAATACATATATGTAATTTTTAGAAAAATAATTCCACCCTTGCAGGATTCCTGTAATGATTAGAATTAGAATATTAATATAAGGCATCCTCTAACCACATCTGCCATGAGGCTCCTTTAAATAATTGCATACTATTATTGTTGTTGCCTCATTATATTTTAGATATATATTAAAATTCTTGGATATATATTAAAATTCTTTAATTAACATTCCCATATATATATTAAAATTCTAAAATTACCATTCTTAGGACTACTTGTACCTTACTATTATTTATTATTATTGATGACTAAAGAAATGTGATAATCACCAGGCAAAGATTTGGTATGATTCACACTGTGACTATTGTTATCTGTATTATGTGAATTTGCTTACATGATTATCTAATTGTGACTTTTTTTAGCATTATTTGCATTGTTAGCATCACTCCTAGATTAATTTTAACTTAGATTTTTATCTATAATTACTTAATATATCTTTCAATACATTACATAATAATATTATATTGAAAATAATTCTTTCAGATGCAGAAATTTTGTAAGGCAAACATACACAAACACAGTCATATGTTTCCATTCTCCAGTTCCTTTCCTGATTATTTACAAGTCGTTATTAGTGGGGTTGCTTTGTGAGGCCTGGCTTGCTCCACCACCCCCATTGTATCCCTCCTCTGAGATACTTTTAGTAATCAGTCTAAGTGTCCATTTGGCAGACACAGGGTCGAAATGGATACATGATAGATATAGAGATAACTGGAAAATTGTTGCAGGCTTCTAGCCCAATAGCTTTGGTCATGGTGGCTAGTGTCGCTTTTGAAATTCAGTTCAGCAGAGACCACAGCTGCACTGAAGCGCTCTCTGAAACCCCTCGGCAACTCTCTGAGCTCCAGTCATGCCTACTTGAATTGTTCATGCTCATTTGCTCAGTCACACATTTGCCATGGCCAGCCCTGCCTTGTAAAACGGAGGAAATTTCCATGCCTATGTGACTCTTCTTTCCTAATACATCCTCCTGTCACCTCTAGAGGGCTTTGTGCAGGACCACCTGCTTCTTTCCATCAGACCAAATATGCTACACTATGGGAGATGAACTTTTAAGTGCTAAAGTGCTTTTCTCTAATGATGAACACTAAGGACCCTTGTGGGATGGGAATATGGCAGGGTAACATTCACAAAGCTGTGAGTTCCACTGCCTCTGGAATCTATTTACCTGACAACTGCATAACTAAGAGTAGCCCCTCATTGGGCTCATCTGCAAACATCAATGTCTGCAGCGAGCCCCTTCAGATTTACAAAAAAAGAAAACTAGGAAAAAGTGCCACCTAGTTATATCTCATTATTTCTCGATTAGTTTACAAAACAAACCACTACTAGCAACAAAATATACCTTATGTATTTAATTGTGGTATTTTTGGTATCCTGAAAAGTTAGTCTTGAATTGAAGGTGTATCTTAAAATCATTAATATTTTAGGACTTAGAAAATGCATATATTCTCAGAGAAATGACGGTGTATAATGTGGTGCCATTATCACCTTGCATTTTGGTAACAAACTGAATGAAATTCTGTTACTGGAGCTTCCATTTCATTTTGGAAGGTACTTCCAAGTTACCCATAATCCAGTTTGATATCTTTCAAACTGAACGTAGAAAACCTACTCTTCCTTATTTGATGTTAGTAAGTACTAATGTAACTTGACAGAGAGTTTGTCCTTATGCAATCAAGCCTAGGATGTCTCCATGCCAGGCTTACCAGGCAATTTAGGAAATAAAATGTTTCAAAAGGAAGTGAAAGATGGGTGGTTTTGACTTATGCAGCAAGTAAAAAGTAAAGACACTTGTGCCCTGTGCTCTTAATCAGCAAATAAGAGTTTGCCCAATATAACCCCCAGAATTCACCCAGTACAGATCAGACCTCTTCTTCCTCGGACATCCCATGACTTGTCCTTGATGTGAGTTGGAGAATTGAAACTGTTGAGCTCTTCTTCTACAGCTTCATTAGCTAGAAAAGACTTCCAAATTTTGGGATTCATTTCCTCCAAATATATTAGTGAAGTAATAGAGTAACCTGGACATTTCTTGCAAAGCTTCAATTGTACAGGACCTTATTTTATTAAAAAAACCAAGTCAATAAATGTATAATAACCTCATGTGATTATTCTTTTACATTTTTCTTTGGAAAAAAATTCTCACTACATTGCATGAACACTTTTTATAGACAATCAAGAATAACCATTTAAGTCAATAAAAACTGTAAACAAGGTTTAATTCCTCATTGAAAAATGACTTGAGTGTGGTGCCTGTGCCTCAAGGAGTAGGGCGCCAGCTTCATATACTGGAGGTGGCAGGTTCAAACCCAGCCCTGGCCAAAATAAATAAATAAATAAATAAATAAATAAAAATGACTTGAGTGACCCTTTCTCCTCACAAAAATATAATTAGTCACCCATTGTTTGAGAAGTGGGAACAGTAGATTTACCTTTTGTGACTTGATGAAAGCTAACATTTTATTAATTCCCATAAGAATCCCTGAACTATGGAGCATAAGAAGCTCTGGAGAAAAGGAATTAAGTTTCCTGTTTCTTCTCCAGATTCAAAGTTAGAAAAAAAATTCAGAAAAGATCAGGAGATCATGAAGAAGGCCTTTTTCTATTAAATCAGATTTATGAAGTTCATAGGCTAAACTTTAAAGATTATATTAAATGATGATAATAATAACTATTTCAAAGAATTGTGAAAATTAACTAAGACAAAGCATATAATGTACTTAGAAAAGCACCTAAAACCCTCTATATTTTCTGAGATACACCCAACTTCCATCCTTTCCTTTCTTAAGAAACATAAAACGAATTCAGTCATCATGTACGGAACACTCAATAAATGTTAATATTGCTACTTTTACTCGTCATTAAACTTCTATGTATAGTAAACACTATGATAAACAGAATCTCATATATTTACATATGGTACATTCTTTCTAAAGCAGGGTTAATGAGTCACTTTACATTTATTAAAAGAAGTAAATGAGTAATGAGGTCAAGTACAGTTGCTAATTCCTATAATCCTAGCACTTTGGGAGGCGGAAGTGAATTGCCAGAGTACAAGAGACTGAGATCAGCCTGGGCACTGGCAATACCCTGCCTTTACAAGAAAAAACAAAAAAGTCAGCTGAGTATGCTGGTGCACAGTTGTAGTTCCAGCTTCTCTAGAGGCTGAGGAAGGAGAATTGTTTGATCCCAGGAATTTCAGGTTACAGTGAGCTATGATGACATCACTGCATTCTAGCCTGGACAATAGAGCAAGAGTGTGTCAAAAAACAAAAAGCAAAACCACAACAAAAATTCCATGATGTCAATTTGAAAATGACTACAAAGTCACTTTCTAATTTTCAGTCTCTGCATTAGATTCGGTCCACTTCCCCCCCCCCCATTTAAGAGAAGTGATCAGGGACATGTGTGAACCTGAGATTGTCAAATGGGTAAACCCTCATCTTATAAAAGAACTTCAGAAGAGTTAACTATTTTTCGATTCCCCATTTACAGAACAGCAGTCGTTCCCAGGCAAAACCTGACACTAGATAAACTTAGATTGTTATCTGTCTGAAAACTACCGTTACAGCATCCCAGAAGTTGAGGAGAGAATTACCCATTCCTTTATGCCCATAGTACATCTCTCTTTTCTTTAAACAGTTCTGAAATCCCTTGGTTATTGTCACATGGATATTTGCTTTAGATTGGAAGATGTCAGTTCACTGAACACAAAATAATGATTGACTTTATGTAACTTCTTGGAATAACAGTTACAAGTTATTGTGAGTGCTCACACAATCACTTCACCTAAGTTCCCTCCTTCTAATAGACAACAATCAAGGACATGAGCAATGTGACACATGACACTTTTAGCAGAAAGGACATAAACCTGCTCCATCACCACAGTGTTTCTTGATGTCAGGTTCAATGGTGCTTTCCTATTGTGGATTTTCTTGACAAGTTAATTTGGCATTTCACCTAAGTCTCTGCAAAGCTTTCTAAATGCCTGTATGTTTGCTGGCTCCTGAGTGTCACTAACAAAAGTGGTTAAAAGAAGCAAAATCAACGGCCTTCTCACTTGATGTGGAGAACCCACTTACAGAGAATATGGCTGGGAAGTCTCTTCTGGACACAGCTGTGCTAACAGATTGCTGAGCAGTGAGTGACCTTTCTCACCAGAGGAGTTCAAAGCTGCCTTTCCAACTTTACTTTTAATTTAATTATCATTTGAAGGGGGGAAAATCCTTTTATGCATCACTAAAAAAGAGACTATATCTTGGTAATGCAATGACAATGATCTTGCCTGTTGCAAGGCCTGAGAACTGTCTGATAAAAGCTAAACTTTGTTCCAGATCAGAGAAGCATTCAGATTAAAAAAAAAAAATTGGATTGCTCTTCAAATAATACAGAACATAGGTAGACTGAAAATAGGAAAAGTAAATGTTCTTTTTGAATTTCAGAACCTAAATTCTTTGAGCTGATGGTTGCCTTATTTTATTTGATTTTCATGAGGTAAAAATCATTTTAATTCCAGTGTGAACCTTTTAAAATTGCTTTCCCATGTGAACCAGGGCAAAAAGCATCTCACAGGCTTATTTATTCTAGTGCTACTGTGATAGCATTATGAAAAAATGAATAACTTAGGCAAGGCTAAGTGGCTTCTGATCAAGAGATTGATAAGGGAGGTTTATTCCAACTAAAAATTCCCTTTATTAACTTTGAATGGAGGTCTCAAATTCATAAGACTTGCCACTCATCTTTTTGCTGTGGTTACCTATATGTATTAGCTGACTGGTCTGGCTTTTTGTGTATGAACCTATAGGTCACAGGCCATGGATCCATATCCACTATGTGTTAAACCCTAACACTTTCTCAGTTCTCAGATTATGTCTTGAAAAGTTGTACTTCTCTGCCTTCTGTGGTACTCTCCAACTTTGCTATGCTTTTCTCTGACCTCTTTCCTTCTCCTGCTAAATAGCTATATACTGTGTTCAGCTCCGTTCAAATAATACTGTTGTTTAAGATGATCACTTAGAATGTATTTCCTATGCACCAAGAATAATGTTAACCACTAGGGACACTAAAAAAAGACACAGCTTTTTTCTTTGACATGTTTGGTCTCATGGTGAAGGTAGGCAGAAGAGTCATTTCAGTGAAGTAGGATGTTAGCAGATGATCTTCCATAGGTTGATTTGGGGACAAAAGCCCTTCTCATTTCACAGCTCTTGTATTCTCATGGGCCTCTAAGTCTGTGGTTTCTATCTGGTGGATAGAGAAGGAAAGAGGGTGGGAATTGTGTATTAGATTTTCTTGGGCCAGATATGTGGGCAGGTATATTCAATTCATTCATAGTAACAAAGCAATAACTGGCTCGGCGCCTATAGCTCAACCGGCTAAGGCGCCAGCCACGTACACCTAAGGTGGCGGGTTCGAATCCCCAGCCCGGACCCGCCAAACAACAATGACGGCTGCAACCAAAAAATAGCCGGGCGTTGTGGCGGGC
>CAUYTI010005462.1:0-10316 GCA_963575145.1 Galago senegalensis
TGGTCCCAGCTACTTGGGAGGCGGAGGCAAGAGACTCACTTGAGCCCAGGAGTTGGAGGTTGCTGTGAGCTGTAATGCCACGGTACTCTACCCAGGGGGACAGCTTGAGGCTCTGTCTCAAAAAAAAAAAAAAAAAAAAAAGTTTTATGATTAAGTTTTATGAAAAGATTTCTGAGCCGGGTGAGGTGGGTCACACCTGTAATCCTAGCACTCTGGGAGGCTGAGGCAGGTGGATCACCTGAGCTCAAGAGTTTGAGACCAGCCTGAGCCAGAGCCAGAACTCATCTCTAGAAATAGCCCTATGTGTGGCCAGCACCTGTATTGCTTGAGCCCAAGAGTTTGAGATTGCGGTGAGCTGTGATGCCATAGCACTCTCCCAGGAGGCCAAAAACAAACATACAAACAAAAAAAAAGTTTGGCTTGGCGGAACTGTCCACATACACTGAGGCGGGTTCAAACCTGGCCCAGGCCAGCTAAACAATGACAAATGCAGCAAAATATAGCCAGGTGTTGTGACAGGCACCTGTAGTCCCAGCTATTTGGGAGGCTGAGGCAAAAGAATCACTTAAACCCAAGAGTTTGAGGTTGCTGTCAGCTGTGACACCATAGCACTCTACCAAGGTCAACATAGTAAGACTCTGTCTCAAAAGAAAAAAGTTTATAATTACTTATTTCTTTACTTGTAAGATGAAACTTTCATCATGTCTGTAAGTACCTCATGGGCAAGGACATCAATTTTGGATTCCCAGAGTTTTAATTGTAAACAAAAATTACCGAATAAAGTATCCTTTACAGTTTCAGAAAAAAAAAAAGCTCCCACACAAATATGAGCCTGTTCTAACTTAAAGGAAATGAGCCAAGCCCAGTAGCTCATGCCTATAATCCTTGCACTCTGGGAGGCTGAGGCCGGTGGATTGGAGTCTCTCACAGGTTGGAGACCAGCCTGAGCTGGAGTAAGATCCCTGTCTCTAAAAATAGCCAGGCATTGTGGTGGGCGCCTATAGTCTCAGTTACTCTGGAGGCTGAGGCAAGAGAATTACTTGAGCCCAAGAGTTTGAAGTTGCTGTGAGCTATGATACAATAGCACTCTACTGAGGTTGACAAAGTGAGATTCTGTCTCACATAAATAAATAAATAAATTTTGGGCAGCACCTGTGGCTCAGTGAATAGGGCACCAGCCCCATATACCGAGGGTGGCGGGTTCGAAGCTGGCCCCGGCCAAACTGCAACAAAAATATATGCAATGGGCATTGTGGGGGGTGCCTATAGTCCCAGCTACTTAGGAGGCTGAGGCAAGAGAATCGCCTAAGCCCAAGAGCTGTAGGTTGCTGTGAGCTGTGACACCACCACACTCTACCAAGGGTGACAAAGTAAGACTCTATCTCTAAAATAATAATAATAATATAAATAAATTAATATTAATTAATTAATTAAAGGAGATAAAGTCTGGGCACGGTTGCTCAGGTCTGTAGTCCCAGCACTTTGAGAGGCCAAGGTGGGAGGATTGCTTGAGCTCAGGAGTTCAAGACCAACCTGGACAATATAGCAAGACCTCATCTTTATTAAAAAATTTTTATTTTATTTGTTTATTTTTAATTTATGTTTTATTTCAAATTAATATGAGGGTACAGATTTTTTATTGTATTTATGTTTATTTATTTATTTGTTTGTTTTTTGAGACAGAGTCTCATTATGTCCCCCTCAGTAGAGTGCTGTGACATCACAGCTCACAGCAACATCAAACTCTTGGGCTTAGGCGATTCTCTTGCCTCAGCCTCCCAAGTAGCTGGGACTATAGGTGCCTGCCACAATGCCTGGCTATTTTTTTTTGTTGTTGCAGTTGTCATTGTTTAGCAGGGTGGGACTGGGTTCGAACTCATTTGCCTTGGTGTAGGTGGCTGGCGCCCTAACCACTGTGCTATGGGCACCAAGCCAAGGGTACAGATTTTTAGGTTACATAGTTCTTATTTCCAGGGTAAAATTCCGTTTGTAAAAGAGCCCCTCACTAAAAAAATTTTTAAAAGAAGCTAAAAAGACGTGACAACTAAATGTGATATGTGAGCCTTGATTGGATCCTGGATCAAGGAAAATAACATAAAGCAATAATGGACATTACTGGAACAATTGGGAAATTTGAATATGGGCTGGAATGTAGACAATATGATTATTATTTTTTTTTGTGGTTTTGTTTTGTCTTATTTTGTTTTTTGAGACAAAGTCTCACTCTGTTGCCATGGGTAGAGTGCTGCGGCATCATAGCTCATAGTAACTTCAAACTCTAGCCTCAGCCTTTGTTAACTCATCCTCCAAGAATACCTGAGACTACCAGCATGAGCAAGAGTGAGACCCTGTCTCTGCCAAAATTAGCCAGCTGTTTGTGGTGGGAGCCTATAGTCCCAGCTACTCAGGAGGCTAAGGCAAAAGGACCTCTTGAGCCCTACAGTTTGAGGTTTCTGTGAGCATCTCAAACAGGCGTGAGCCACTGTGCCTAGCCCAAAAAAAGATTTTTTGTATGACCCTGGTATCATGGTTTTATAAAAGAATATTTTAGTTCTTTTTTTTTTTTTTTAGAGACAATCTTGCTTTGTAGCCTTTGGTAGAGTGCTGTGGCATCACAGCTCACAGCAACCTCTAGCTCTTGGGCTTAGGTGATTCTCTTGCCTCAGCTTCTCAAGTAGCTGGGACTACAGGTGCCCACCACAATGCCTGGCTATTTTTTTGTTGCAGTTTGGCAGGGACCAGGTATGAACAGGCCCCCCTCAGTATATAGGGCTGGTGCCCTAGTCACTAAGCCACAGGCACTGCCCCGAGAATATTTAAGTTCTTAGGAGATACCTTTAGTGGTAACTTACTTTCAAATGGTTCAGTAAAATAAATAAATAAATAAAAATAAATAAACGGACATAGCTCAGCACCCGTAGCACAGTGGTTGCAGTGCCGGCCACGTGCACTGGGGCTGACAGGTTCAAACCCAGCCCAGGCCAGCTGAACAGCAATGACAACTGCAACAACAACAACAAAAATAGCTGGGTATTGTGGCAGGCGCCTGTGGTCCCAGGTACTTGGGAGGCTGAGGCAAGAGAATCGCTTAAGCCCAACAGTTGGAGGTTGCTGTGAGCTGTGATACTGCAGCACTCTACTGAGGGTGACATAGTGAAACTCTGTCTCAAAAAATAAATAAATAAAAATAAAAATAAATAAATGGACATATAGAGATAAACACACATGGTAAAAGCATTTGTTGTGCTGTTTTTACAATTTTTCTGAAATTTTGAAACATTTTAAAATGTGAAAAATTTAAAAATAGATAATATGTTTGCTTTAGATATTTATTAATTTTTTTTTTGAGACAGAGTCTCACTTTGTCATCCTTGGTAGAGTGCTGTGGCATCACAGTTCAGAGCAACCTCAAACTCTAGGGCTTAAGCCATTCTCATGCCTCAGCCCCACAAGCAGCTGGGACTACAGACGTCCACTACAATGCTGGGCTATTATTTATTTTTTTTTTTAGAGATGGGGGTTTCAGTCTTGCTCAGGCTGATCTTGAACTCCTGAACTCAACTCAGGTGATCCACCTTTGCCTCCCAGAGTGCTAGGAATATAGGCACCTCACCTGTAACCCTGCTAGGAGCCACCTCGCCTGGTTGCTTTAGATGTTTAGATTCAGCCCTTTCTAGAGGCAAGAAAATGGTCTCATGGACACTAGGGCTCTCTGATTTATTTTAGGAGTCCACTGTAATGGATAATTCCAAAGTGCACATAAATGAATAGCACCAAGGCTGTCAAAGCATTTTTTTTTAAATAGGGAAGAAAAACAAGTGACAATAATTCTAGGTTGTGAGGAAAACTAAAACACAAAGAAAAATGGCTTGTCTACCTTCTTAGGGCATGAGACTAGGTGAGATAACTTCCTCTTTTTCACCATCAGGGATTATTCTTGCCCTTATGAAGAGCAATGCGCTTAAACACCCAGTCATCCAGGGACCAGGGTATTGGCTAAGGCTCTGTCCTTGAGTCTAAAAGCGCTCAGTGGATAGCGCTCTGGGCCCATATACTGAGGGTGGTAGGTTCAAACCCAACCCCAGCCAAACTGCAACAACAGCAACAAAAAAAATAGCTGGGTGATGTGGCGGGCACTTGTAGTCCCAGCTACTTGGGAGGTTGAAGCAAGAGAATCACCTAAGCCCAAGAGTTGGAGGTTGCTGTGAGCTGTGTGATGCCATGGCACTCGACTGAGGGTGATAAGGTGAGACTCTGTCTCTACAAAAAATAAAAATAAATAAATAAATAAATAAATAAAATAAAACAAAATATGCTAAGGGATATAACCTACGGAGCTACACCTGGAGCTCAATTCTCCAGGGGATGACCATATTTTGTATGAGACTAATCCTGTCTTCTGAATAAAAAGGTAGGGCTGGCCAAGCCTGGTGGTTCATGCCTGTAATCCTAGCACTCTGGGAAGCTGAGACAGGCAAATCACTTGAGGTCAGGTATTCAAGACCAGCCTGAACACGAAGAAAATCGTCTCTACTGAAAATAGAAAAAAATTAGCTGAGTGTTATGGCAGGTGCCTGTGGTCCCAGCTACTTGAGAAGCTGAGGCATGAGGTTCTCCTGAGCCCAAGAGTTTGAGGTTGCTGTCAACTATGATGCTGTGGCACTCAATTCCAGGGAGGCAGAGTGAGACTCTGTCTCAAAAATAAATAAATAAATAAATAGCAGGGCTGCAGAATCTGGAAAAGATGGGAATGCCTAGCAATGCTACACACTGTTGCCTGGGTTAGAGGGCTAGAGTGCAGGGGCATCATTATAGTTCACTGCAAACTCCAGCATCTAGGCTCAAGCAATCCTGCCTCAGCTTTCTGAACAGCTAGGACTATAGGCATATGCTACCATACCCAGCTAATTTTCAAACTGTTTTGTAGAGATGTTTCTCACTATGTTTCTCACTATGCTGCTTAGGTCTTGAACTCCTCTCAAGCAATCCTCCTTCCTTGGCCTCCCAAAGTGTTAGGATTTCAGGTGTAAGCCACCACACCCAGCCTATAGTAAGTGTTTAACTGAAAAGGAAGGCAGTTAGATGGCCCATAGATGCTGTTTGTTTTAGCACATGCCTAATATGTTTATTTATTTTATTTTTTTAATTTTTTTTTTTTTTGAGACAGAGCCTCAAGCTGTCCCTCTGGGCAGAGTACTATGGCATCACAGTTCACAGCAACCTCCAACACCTGGGCTCAAGCGAGTCTCCTGCCTCAGACTCCCAGATAGCTGGGACCACAGGCGTCCACCACAACGCCTGGCTATTTTTTGGTTGCAGCTGTCATTGTTGTTTTGGAGGGCCCAGGCTGGATTTGAACCTGCCACCTTAGGTGTATGTGGCTGGAGCCTTAGCCACTTGAGCCACAGGTACCTAGCCACCTAAGATGTTTAAATTCAAGGTAGAACACTGCTGACTCCCACCCCAGGGCCATGCTGGGGCTCTACTGACTTGTAGTTGATCCCACCTTTATGTATATTTTTTCCTTTAGGATATTCTTGGAAATATGGGACTATGCTGAATCTGATGTGCTTGTTTAAAATGTTTCACTGTTTTCTTTTTCTTTTTGTGCTTTTTTTTCTTAATTGTCTTCTTGCCACTGCTTTTTTTTTTTTTTTTTGAGATAGTCTCAAGCTGTCACTTTAGGTAGCAACCTCCAACTCCTGGGCTTAGGCGATTCTCTTGCCTCAGCCTCCCAAGTAGCTGGGACTACAGGTGCTAGTCACAATGCCTGGCTATTTTTTTGTTGCAGTTTGGCCAGGGCTGGGTTTGAACCTGCCACCCTCAGAATATGGGTCCAGTGCCCTACTCACTGAGCAATAGGTGCCACCTTTTGTCTCAGTTTTTCTATTTTTAGTAGAGATGGGGGGTCTCACTTTTGCTCAGGCTGGTCTTGAACTCGTGAGTTCAAGCAATCCATCCTCCTTGGTCTCTCAGAGGGCTAGGATTACAGGTCTGAGCCACCACTCCCGGCCCCTGCTTTCTTTTCTAGAGACTAAGCCATGAGTGCAAACTCAAGGCTAATATGGTGATTATGAGCCCTCTCACATAACCCTGGTATTGAGAGAATTCCCTCTAATCAGATAACATTGAGTATCATTGCTAGAGATAAGCTGGAGATGAGCTGTGGAAAATGTATTGTGTGAACCTTTGTAGGCATGGGGGATCTTAGAGTGCATGGATGTCATAGAATAGTAGGATAGTGGTGGTACTGAGGCTAGGTTGAGAAAGTAGCTGCAGGACTTACAAGTCTCCCCTCCACTTTAGTCCCTTCTTGCTTGGCTATTCACATTCCTACTTAGACCTACTTATTTCTTTGTTTCCTGAAGCGTGTCCTAGTCTTTTTTTTTTTTTTTTTTTAGACAGAGCCTCAAGCTGTTGCCCTGGGTTGAGTTCAATGGCTTCACTGCTCACAGCAACCTCCAACTCCTGGGCTCAAGGGAGTCTCCTGTCTCTGCCTCCCAAGTAGCTGGGACCACAAGTGCCTGCTACAATGCCCGGCTGTTTTTTGGTTGCAGCCGTCATTGTTGTTTGGCGGGCCTGGGCTGGATTCGAACCCACCACCTTAGGTGTATGTGGTTGGCGCCTTAGCCGCTTGAGCCACAGGTGCCGAGCCAGCATGTCCTATTCTTGTGGCTCCCCCCTCCCCCAGTTGACCAGTCTTGGCCCTGACCTGTGGTCATGTATGAAAAAAGGAGTGAGTCAAGTGTGTGACTAGAGAGGTGAGGGGAGAGAAAGCCTCTTAGTGAACCTAAAAATGAAATTTTCAAAGGAACAGAACCTGTGATCCTGCTTCATTTATGCTGTTACTCTTATGCAGAGAGGTTTCTACTTTTCTGCCTTTGGCCTGGCTGGATGGAGAAGGGGGTTGTGAGAGCTCAGACCTTTCCAACCTTGTGTAAATGGTGTAGACATGGAGAGATCTTTGTGGAATGTAAGTGACTGTGACAGTACAGGGGCAACACACAGAAAGGCACGTGTTCATTATGTATAGCTGGAGAAATTATCTGTCTCCAGGGGGACATGTTTCACTGTGCATTAGCTTTGAACTGCTTCCTTCCTCCGTTTCTCTGCCTGCTCTATCACTGTCCTTTTCAGTCTCCTTTACCACCCTGTATCTCCCAATTCACAGTCCAACTCTGCCAGTCAGAGTCTCCATCCATCTTTCTCTGCCACGTCCACATCTCACTCTATGCCTTGCTCAATCTCACGCTTGCTGTCTGCAAGTCGCTTTGCTGTTCTTGTCTCTCGTTCTCTCTAGCTCACTTTCCATCTGTGTTTTCCTCTGTAACACCAGCTTTCTGGGTACCCTGCAGCTAGTGATAACCTTTTCTTGTTACATTAAAGTCCATAAGCAGCATTTGGGTCATTGATTGATTGTTTTTTATTTAAACTCTGTGGAGGAAGGAGAATTTTTATAAAATGTGAGAGCAGAGAAAAAAATTGAAATAAGGCAAAGGGAGGAACAGATCGAGGAGGTGGGGAGGAGTGAGAGGGGAGAGGTATCAGAAGAGGCTGAATACATGGTATCTTACTTCTTGTCAAATAAACTAGGTCTGATATTTAGAGCTGAGGACAGCTTAATATGACCTCTAAAGGGTTAAGTGCCAAGTTAAGATTGGCACCTAACACAGAGGCAACAGCTTCCAGGAGAAATGAGTTGGGTTAAATAAATCCAAGAAGCTGATGTGGGTAGAATTTCTTCTGCTTGACCCACTAACAGCTGTGAAAGGGACATTTTAGAAATGACTTTTATTGAAATGCTTCAGTGGGGCATAGCCCCTGGAAGCCAGAACTGGGCTCTGAGGCCAGGCCTGGGGAGCACTGCAGGCTGACAGGGGCGGCCACTCAGGCAGGAGGCGGCAGCAGCTGCTGATAGGGCAGTTCTGGTTGCTGTGTTCGCGCTCTCCTCTTGCCCACTATAATTAAAGCTTTCCCCATATGAGTCTGGTTTCCTGAAGAGAAACTAGAGTTTATAAAAACAAACACAAATGACATGAGATGCTTGGTTGCAATATATGTGTATTTTAAATCATAAAGCATTTAATCATGTCTGGAGGTTACTGCTGCTGGTCAGTTTCAACATATACCTCTGTCTTGTGATATAGCCCTGGTCGGGGGGCTCTTCTAAAAAAAAACAAACAAAAATAAGATAATAAACCTAAAATGTACACAACAAATTACTTGGTCATGTAGTTTCTCGAGTGAGCTAATCATCGCATCCTCATTATTCCTGACACAAGGCAAAAGGACCCCTCTTAATTTCCCTCCATCTTTTTTTTTTCTTCCTTCATTACTCCCTTTTCATCCCACGTCTTGCTTCCTTCCCCCAACAGACCACGTAGAATTCTGGTTCAGAATAAATCAGTTGTTTTATTTCCCCTCAGACGATATGACCTTCCACTCCCCAAATGGCTTTGACAGTTTTCTCATTTGTTAGCTGAGGAGGATATCAAGAGACATTGACCTTCTGGTTTTGCCTAAAGAGGGAACACTCAGTAACTATTGCGTTTTAGTCTCTGGTTTGCTTAACTGTGCCCTTCCTCCCTCCTCCCCCACATCATCCCTTATGTTTTCACCTTCCTTCATGAGCATTCTACTCACCCTGCAGTGCACCACTACTCCCCACAGCCCTCCCTTGCCTGGTGTGCAAATGCTAGAAGGCACATCTGCCTTCAATCCCACAGCACTCCCTACTAGCAAGAGAAAGAGCGGCCCTCTAGGAGTGTTTGCTTCCCATTTAATCAGATTAGTCCCATCACCTACCCTGAGGAGCCCGATTTGGGTGTTACTGAGCTATTTGTGGAGGGAGGAGAAATTGTCAGACATCACTTAAAGAGCCCAGTCCCTTGGACGCCTGGGAACTGCCGAGAGAAATTAATCTTCCACTTATTTAAGGCAATTTCTTTTCCATCATCCTTTGTCAAGAGGACTGTACTGGGAAATGAATCTGATGGGAGTCCCTGAACTGGTACACTCCACTCAACAGCATTTCTCCAATGCCATGCAGCATCCATCATCCCCACACAAGCGGAGACGTACAACATCACTGCAAAGCCAGCTCCCCACCAGTACCCAGCAGCAAGAAATCACAAATGCACAGGGTGGATCCTAGTAGTCTAGAGACTTGCAATTTTTACCTGTGCTCTATTTCTTTCCGGAAAACCTACCACAAATTGAGCTCTTTCATTAAATGGGTCTTTATCCAAGACCTGGGAAGGCAGATAAACAGGGATGCGCCAAAACAGAATGTAGGGGGGCGGTGCCTGTGGCTCAAAAGGTAGGATGCTGGCCCCAGATGCCAGAGGTGGCAGGTTCAAACCCAGCCCCAGTCAAAAAATGCAAAAAAAAAAAGTAAAAAACAGAATGTAGGACTGTAGGTTATTCATTTTCTCTCCTGAACACAAGGACTCCACCAGTGTAGAGTAGGTGTTCACTTTACACAGACCACTGCCAAGCAAAGTGAGACAGAAATAGAGCAAAAGGTTGCTTTGTTTCCAGACCATCTTTTCTCCAGACTGAATTTTCTCTTCATGGGCTGAAGCTCAGGAGTCTTATGATCTCTGGGCCTATATAAGGGAAATCCAATCTTCAACTCTCCTTCTACCCTCAAGTCTATTTCCCAGGACAGTGGTTTTCAAGCTATGTTCCCTGGGATTCCAAGAAGTACCAGGGAGTATGTGTGTATATAGGAGCAACACAGGGGTGTCATGGGGAATGGTTGGATTGGGAAGTTCAATGGCTATGGCTTGGGACCCAGCAAGCCCTTTCGCAATCTACTTACTGCCTCCTTTAGACAGTAAGTCCCCTATACTTGTCATGTAGATCAGCTACATTTTCACTGGAAACTCAGATCCTGGTAGAGGCTGACTGAGCCTCCTGAGTAGGCATCTCTGTAGGTGGCTCAACTGCCCAGAAATTCTTGGAATTTCTCATGACAGTTCGTTTTTTTTTTTGGCCGGGGCTGGGTTTGAACCCGCCACCTCCGGCATATAAAGCCAGTGCCCTACCCTTTTGAGCCACAGGTGCCACCCGTGACAGTTCAGTTTTTACAAAAGTTCTAAGGCTAAGGCACCAGCCATATACACCTAAGGTGGCGGGTTCGAATCCCCAGCCCGGGCCTGCCAAACAACAATGATGGCTGCAACCAAAAAATGGCCAGGCGTTGTGGCGGGCGCCTGTAGTTCCAGCTACTTGGGAGGCTGAGGCAGGAGACTTGCTTGAGCCGAGGAGTTGGAGGTTGCTGTGAGCGTGATGCCATGGCACTCTACCCAGGG
>CAUYTI010005467.1:0-24741 GCA_963575145.1 Galago senegalensis
GTTTTAAAGCAATAACTGAGAAAATGACATGAAGGCTGTGTTGACCAGTTTGATGGA
The DNA here is from genome assembly GCA_963575145.1 of Galago senegalensis. NCBI lineage: Eukaryota > Metazoa > Chordata > Mammalia > Primates > Galagidae > Galago > Galago senegalensis. The sequence continues at coordinate 58 of CAUYTI010005467.1, forward strand.
AGTATTTCAGAATGCATGTGAAAACCCCACACTGTACCCCAGAAGAGTATCAATGTACATAGCTAACATTCAATAAAAAAAAGAAAAATAAATAAAAATAATTGAGAAGGAATGCTATTTCAGAAGATAGCTTATGGAAATCTCGACAACGACACTGTTTCCTGCTGGTAATCGCTGTGGGAGAAATCAGGAGACTCCACAGAGAACTTACAAATTGCTGGTGGTCTCTTGTTAGAATCATAAACAACCGCACAGTGATTTAAAGTGAGCTGCGAGAGGTGAAAGTACAGGGAGAAGAAGGAATTTAGAGTTTAAGTCTGGTCATCTTATTTTAAAAAATACATTTAATGACAAAAGATCGCTTTTCACGTAGGTGGTTTTTATTTCCCTCAGTTTTACTTTGTTTTTGACACACTTAAATTTCCTAAATACTCTAAAGAAAACGACCTAGTGCTATAAATTTAAGTCTTTTCCTCCCTTTCTCCTCCCTCCCTGCCTTTTTTTCCACTTTTCCTTCCTTCCTTCCTTTGTGTCTCCCCTCCGTTCTCCTTCTCTCTTCTCTTTCTCCTTATCACAAAGCACCTCTCCCTGATGGGAACGAGGCAAGCATTTTATTTTCAGTATCAATTTTTAAAATTTGTTCAGAGATGTCATTTAAAGTGAGGTTTTCCTACTTTGCTTCCTTCGTACTAAAAAAAATTATTACCTCGAAGCATGTCTTGTTAAAGTCTAAAAGACAGACATATTTTGGTTATAAGGCATTTTTACAGAGACTCTGATAGCAAATGAATTGAGAGGAATGCTTTTTGATGCACTGTGGAAACGTAATGTTATTGTCTTGCTGTCAGTGTAACCCGGAGTGATATATAGCCACCTCTTCTTGGCATGGGAGATTAATGAAATGACTCTAATTTTGGCAACCCTTGTACACTGGGAGTGGGTAACACAACTCTAAGTTGATTTGTGCACAGGGCAGAGTAGACTTGGAGCAGAGCATCAGCGCTTCTAGTCAGTTTGGTGACATTTGTAGTGCAATTTCAGCCCCACTGATGCAGGCGGTCCTGCATCTCCTCTGCCTGGTAAAGCCCAACTCACATCCTCTATGAAACGATGTGCACGTCCAGAGATTGCATCTGCCAGGTATTAACACCTATTTGGTGCTTTGATAATCTTACATGAATGTTATACTTTGTGTTTAAGATTCAACCATTTTTTGGCTAGGGCTTCATCTCTGCCTCTTTCAATTATTCATACTACCCAAATCAAAAGGGCTCTGTCTTTGTAGCCCACAGGACTCTCAAGATGATTTGTTTCTGTGGTAGCTGAGAGAATGGGCTTGGGAGGCTCACCTACTGGCTTCAAATCTGCCCCCCCCACCATAGGGGCGTTATAGTGATTCAGTGAGGTACTGTGTGCTGCAAAACTGTTCCTAGCACAGAGGAAAATTATTTTCATGATCTTCTTTATGTTTTGGTTCAATGGTTTCCCCTAAACAGCCTATATTACCAGAGCCCGTGTACTATTAATAGCCACTAACATCACATACAGAGAGACAAGCAGTCACTAAGACTGTCCTTGTGGAAGTCCATGACTGCTCCAACAAAGTAGTCTTGTCAAGACATCAAGCCTTGGGGGCGGCGCCTGCGGCTCAGTGAGTAGGGCACAGGCCCCATATACCTGGTGGCGGGTTCAAACTCAGCCCCGGCTAACCTGCAACCAAAAAATAGCTGGGCATTGTGACGGGCACCTGTAGTCCCAGCTACTCGGGAGGCTGAGGCAAGAGAATTGCCTAAACCCAAAAGCTGGAGGTTGCTGTGAGTTGTGATTCCGTGGTACTCTACTGAGGGCAACAAAGTGAGACTCTTGTCTCAAAAAAAAAAAAAAAAAAAGCATATCAAGCCTGAATCTAACTACCACTTCTCAGAAAATAATAGGCCCCAGGGGGCAAACCCAAAGTGTGGAAACCCTAAGCCAAACATCTTCAACAAATGAATAGTGAGGAAAATCGAAGTGGGTATGGAGGGAACTTTAGACTAAAAAAAGACTCACAGGACACAGTAGCCAGTTGCTACCTGTGGACCTTATTTGTTTTTTGTTTTTTGTTTTTTTTGAGACAGAGCCTCAAGCTGTCCCCCTGGGTAGAGTGCTGTGGCATCACAGCTCACAGCAACCTCCAACTCCTGGGCTCAAGTGAGTCTCTTGCCTCAGCTTCCCAAGTAGCTGGGATCACAGGTGCCCACCACAACGCCCAGCTATTTTTTGGTTGCAGCCGTCATTGTTGTTTGGCCGGCCTGGCTGGATTCGAATCTGCCACCTTGGGTGTACGTGGCTGGTGCCTTAGCCACTTGAGCCACAGGCGCCAAGCCTGTGGACCTTATTTGTAAAAAGCATTTAGGTAAAAAGCATTTCTCAATGAGAAAAGTGAACAGTGATTGAACATTTGACAAAATTAAAGAGTTATTGTTTCTTTTTAGTAGTGATAATGGTTTTGAATTGGTGTTTTTAAAAAAATCTTTATTTGGCACGGCATCCATAGCATAGTGGTTATGGTGCCAGCCACATACCCCAAGGCTGGTGAGTTTGAACTTGGCCTGGGCCAGCTAAACAGCAATGGCAACTGCAACAAAAAATAGCTGGGCATTGTGGTGGGCGCCTGTAGTGACAGGTCCTTGGGAGACTGAGGCAAGCAAATTGTTTAAGCCCAAGAGTTTGAGGTTGCTGTGAGTGGTGATGCCACAGCACGCTACTGAAGGTGACGTAGTGAGACTCTGTCTCAAAAAAAAAAAAGTCTTTATTCACTTGGATGCTTTAGAAATATGCTCTTAAATATATATTTAGAATGTATGGATGAAATGATGAGATGTCTGAGTATAGTGGCCCTGCCTGGTAATTACTTAAACTCCATGGTGGGGGCTTACTGTGCTGTTCTCTCTACTTCTATGTATGTTGACATTTTCTAGGAGAGGAACGAAAAATGATCAAAACAAAAAAGTCACTACAACAAAAACAAAATATCCAGTCCAAATCTAATGGATCCTCAGTATAAATCAACAAATTCCAAGAATTCCTCTACCTGCGGCTTTCTGCTCAAATTGTGGTGCCTGTCTCTAGGTTACAAAAGGGCTCATGACTTCTCCCATCACAGTTTATTATCCTTAACAGAATTTGAGAAAATGGCTGTTTCAGGTTGGTTTCTGTCACCTGCCTCTGAGGTCAAATACTGCTATCAGGAGTTGACAATTGCTATTTTGCTCAAAGTACTTGAGGTCATGGTCATTCCATTATCTTTCTAAGACTGCAATTTTTGAACCTGCCTGTACTGGATATCAGGTGCTCAGTTGGTCGTCTTTTTATAGATGGCATCAATATCAGGTGGCATATAAAAGCTTTCCCACACCATGATTACCTTATTAATCAATTCATAAAACTAGTCAGGAAAGTGTTAGGGTATCTGTTAATGTAGGAGTCAAAAAATAAATGTAAAGCCTACCTTTGCTGGACAAGTAGGTTTTTAAAAAAGGAGTGGGGATAAAGTTTGAACAAACAAATGCATCCTTTTATTTAATTTTCCCTTCTCCCTTGTGACCTATAATTTTTGCATCATACTATGTCTCCAGTTAGCAGCTAAAAATATTTCTCCTTTCTGAATACAGAGAACCATAATTTGACAGCCGGAGTCTCTTTTGTTGCTATTGTCTTCATCTTGGAGAAACTGGACATAAGACTTTGAGGTTATTAAAATAAATCCTGAGCTAACAGATTAGATCTATTTTTGGATTTAACAAAATCAATTCATTTGGCTGAAATAAAATTCTTTCTTTATGTTATCACATTTAATAAAGATGGGGAACATGAGTCCTTTAGAAATCATAATCAGTTCAGTAAAACTCTGGACCAAAACATTTACACTGTAGATGAAAGAAAACGGTTATTAAAATCACTGTAGTGGGGAAGTCTGATTATTTATTAAATCCATGCCTATATTATAAGTTCAAAAGTATTATATTTGATCAGTAAATGACACAAACATTACATCACAGAATGGTGTGATTGTTATAATTCATTAAAGATTCTGTAGATTAATAGTTTATGAAGGATATTATATTTTAATATGAGCTTGGAATTTAAATAAGAGTTTCTGATACCTGCCACCTCAAAAATTTCTAGAGCTATAAAACATTGTCACTCTCCCGTGTTCCTTATTTCTGATGTTGAAACCAACGCATGTGGGTAATTTTCTTCGCCTCCTGGTGGTGGTCTCAGGGCCAGCTTGTTCACACATCTTGATGACAAGGAGTCTCCTTTTTGTCTAATTCTTCTATAGTCTGCAAGAGCAGATTTAAATGTTATTTCTTTTGTGAAGTTTTCTACTTTGTTACTCGCCACCCCAAGTCCCCACCCTGCCACAGGTGACTTAAAGTACTTAATCGCTTAAACACTGCAGAGTTTAGAGGTTAGATCACCCCCAAACCCAGCCCTGAGCTTCCCAAGGATTGGGTTGCTTGTCTTTATGACAACCGAAGACCCAACTGGGTTCCAGGGCTTCCATAAATGTGTATGAGTGACGTTTGGCCTCTGTTCTGTCCTCGGAACCTTTGCCCTATTCTTTGCAAAGGCTTTTTCCTTCTATTATCCCTTTAGCACCTGATGTCAACCCTGAGATGTGGCTAAAGGAGTTATAACCCTGAATTTACCCACCTTCCTACACTCGGTTTGTGGATAAAATATGACTACTACCTAGGTCTCACTGTTCTCCTAAGACAGCTGTTTTGTTTTTTTGTTTGAACCAAACAGCTGTCAAAGTAATTAAAATGTTAATACTAATAGTATTTCTTACATATTCTCCGCTCCTGAGAGATAAGGCTTGAACCACTGCTTATTCCTCCGCAGCAATCCTTGTGCTGACTTTGGAGCTATATATGAGCCTCAGGGAGGCACCTGGCTTCACCTCAGTAGGATTCGGAGCTTCTGGAAAGGAAGAGGTCATCTGAGAAATGAGCAAATCACCCCCAGCCTACTGGGTTTTCAGGTTCTTTCTGCTACTCTGATAAAAGGAGGATTCCTACTGGGGAAAGGAAACTGTATCACCGTGTCGTGCTTTTCTTTTTCTGACTGCAGTGCTTTGGAGTCCTGAGCATTTCCCCCCAAGTGTGGCACTAAAATATGACAAATGGATCATCTCCATTTCATAAGTTGGATGCTGAGACCTGAGTAGAGTGGCCTTGTCCCTTACAAAAAGAGGATTATTGCTCAGGTATGAGAGTCCCTGATTCGGGTCTAAAATCCCAAGCTAGTCTGGCCATTTGGGTTACTGATATGATCGATGTTTCAAGGCTGAAGTTCGATGCATTTCCTAAGAACGCACTCCCAACCAGCTGAACAGGATTAGAGCAAGGACTCTGTGTGTGATTCACACATGACTCTGCATACCAGTTTACAATAATCGTGTAATAAAAATCGCTTAGCTGAGAGTTGCTCTGCAGCCCTGTTTAGTAGCTTGCTTCCAATATTGCATTTACAAAAATTACATATTTCATATAATCAGGCCTGTCTCTTACTTAATCATCCCACACATCATATAAATCTTTAAAATGGACAGGTCTATAAATCACTAGCATTTTTCATTTACCACTTATTCTAAGCCAGGCAGTTTCTTATTTAAATTGCCATACGAATAAATCTAATAATCCTTATTCACTTACATCATCTCAAACTTTAAATCTTATTCCGGCTGAGGTCATAAGTGAAATCAGTATTGAGGGCAAAACTAGCAGCTGTAACAACTATAATAGCTTGCCAAATTATATTAAAGGGCCCAAATAACATTAAAAAAATGAGGAAAAATTGAATTACATGATTAAAGTGTGATCTGCTGAATCAGGCAAATGTAGGGCCTACACAGAGCTTCTGCTCAGAGAGTAGCTTCAATGTGGGGCCTGTGCCAACTGGAAGGAGAGCCACTTGCCTAAATCCTCTTATTTGCAAACCTTGATTAAAACCTAGATCAGAATTTCTCAACCTTGGCAGTATTGACATCTGAGGTGAGACAATTCCTTGTTTTTTTATTTTTTTGAGGCCGAGTCTCACTTGGTCACCTTCAGTGGAGTGCCATGGTGTCACAGCTCACAGCAACCTCAAACTCTCTGCCTCAAGTAATTCTCTTGGTTCAGCCTCCCGAGTAGCTGGGGTTATAAGCACCCACCACAATGCCCAGCTATTTTTAGAGATGGGGTCTCGCTTTTGCTCAGGCTGGTCTTGAACTAAGTTTAAGCAATACACCTGCTTTGGCCTCCCAGAGTGCTAGGATTACAGGTATGAGCCACCATGCCTGGCAGAGACTATTCTTTGTTATGGGGCCTATTCTGTGCACAGCAGGATGTTTAGCAGAATCTCTGATTTCTACCTACTAATTGCTGGTAATGTACCTGTCCCCTAGTTATAACAACCAAATGTCTCCAGACATTACATATGTCTCCAGGAGAACCCCCCTCCTGCCCCCGCCCCTTGATAACTACTGGTCCAGATAATCAGACAGGATTGAGTTTAGGCCTCTCCCAGGGATATTCTGAAGGCTCTTGGTGTCTTGCATGGAGACCTGCTCTGTGCTGACCTTGGCTTAGCCTTGGTGGACCAGCAGGGAGTTCAGTGTTTCTGATATTAACTGCAGGGTGGTCCAGGGGATGAGATGGGGAGAAAGAACCACAATGAAGAGAACAGGGACAACATTCAATGACCAGGGTAAATCTGAACTCAGGGCAAAATGTCTCTGAGGCTTAGGACAGATCATTTCCTCACTCATTTCCCATTGAACTAGCAGCCTGCTCTGTGTCCTTTATGAGAATACAAGGGCATTATGGACCTAACAGTCATAGCAGCTGTGCCCAGATGGTTATAGGATAAAAATGATGTTTGTGTGCATCATAAATACACAGCAAGGTACTGTAATTTTTGTTGTGATCAAAGGAAAATGGTGAATTTTTATAAAGGGGATATCCAAATCCCAATAATTGGCTCACAAGAAATTTAGCTTTATCGGGCATGTACAAGTGTCGAGAACGCGGAATCTGGTTTCCTCTCTTCTTACTGTTGGTAGATTGCATCTTATGATGGCTGGCAGAGATGCCAATAGTTCATTTCTGAGCTGTGGAAGGAACTGGCTGCTATTAGTTTCCCAGAAAGATTCTGCCAAGTCTTTGACAGACTGAGGAGTTATTCCCCATATAAATCATTCTTGCTCTGCCATCTTAAATGCATATGCTTTTCTAGAAGGGCATCCATCCTGTATCACCTAAGACCAAATAAAGTAAATAGTGCCAATACAATTTGGAGATGAAACTCACTGACAGCCCAGTGTAACAGAATGCTGGGAGGGGAGGCATTTGTAATTATGGGTTGGCAGTACCGTATGCTTAACTAATGGGACTTGCAACATCATTTATACTGAGGACCAGAAAGACAGAACCAGGAAACAACATCAGAATGAAATTTGCTGTGTACATGAACTCTCCTTTTTGGCAAGTTTTTGATCAGCATTGAGAATGGCAAAGTCATTCCATTGTCTTAAACTTATGGCAACTTCTGACTCATTGAGTTGTCAAACTGATCCACTTTGTATAGGAAAGAGGCCATTAATCCAGCTCAATTTTCCCTGTAATTTTGGAGCCTCACTCTATCTTTCCCTTTTATTTCCTGGTATAAAATATTATTTTCATTCATGTTCTTTGGAGATGAGATTAAATTTCTCACTATTTTATTTAGTCATCCTTTAGAAGGCACAGAATTCTGGTGTCTTCCCCACCTAATTAAGATGCTCCAGAATGTCTAATATTTAAGGTGGCATTATTACTTCAAAAGCAAGCAGTATAAATCTTCTTCATAGCCAGTTTTCTACATGTCCTGGAATAGAAGACAGGATGAGAAAGCAGGAGTATTGGATACTTTCCTGGTGACTTGGGCCCCATTACCATGGTCAAGTCACTATCTCAATTTCCACTTTACCTTTCTATAAACTATGAATGTCAGCAGAACTTGGCATTACTGTTTTCTGAGTAGTCTCTACATCTTAGCTAAGCACATTACTGTTTTCAGAGTTCCAGAGCTAATTTTCTGTGACTCCAAGGCCAGAGACAAAGAAGTTGAGAGGGAAAGACAAAGTTTTTTGGCCTATAATTGGCAGCATCCATGGACTCTCCTAATTACAAGAGTTGTGAACTGCTTCACCCAAGGTTTCATGTTCTCAGTATGAGTATCCTGTTCTTTTTTTGTTTTTTTTTGAGACAGAACCTCAAGCTGTCACCCTGGGTAGAGTGCTGTGGCATTACAGCTCACAGCAACCTCCAACTCCTGGGCTCAAGCAATTCTCCTGCCTCCGCCTCCCAAGTAGCTGGGACCACAGGCGCCTGTCATAATGCCTGGCTATTTTTTGGTTGCAGCCGTCATTGCTGTCTGGTGGGCCTGGGCTATAGTGATCAGCCTGGCTTCTATTTGGTGGCAGAGTCTATATGTCTTTTTTTATTACCCATGTGCAGCCTAGGGTCTGTTATAAATAATAATAATGATAACTTTCATTATACACGATTACATGCCAGGGGCAGGGCTATGCTCTTCACATGTATTAGAATTAGACAATACATTTCAATCTCACAACAGCCCCATAAGGTGATTTGCCTATTTGCTCTCAGATCCATTCTCTGCCCTTTTCCTGCTCTGCTCTGCGTTCCAGGGATCAGCAGTTCCCAGGGTCCCTGGCTTCTTGTTAGGTTCAGCCACTAAGGAGTGATGGCAGAGGCTGGAGGGCAGGAAGAGAAATGAAGTGAGGGTATTTATCCCTTCCTTGTGCTGGCTCTGGTGGCAGCTGTGTCTCCTCCCTGGATCGGCCCCTCCTAGCCCTGGCTTCTGGACTCTGGTATTGCCTCCTGCCCTGGCTGTCCTCCAGCCCTGCAGGTGGTAGTGGGTTCCTGATACAGCCAATCTTCAGATCGTCTCACCATCCTGTTTAACTTCTCAGCCCTTTTATCACTGAGGTAACCAATTCCAGGTATTAAATACTCTCTCTTTGAAATGCCTAGCGTGGTTTCTTCTTTCCTGGCTGGAACCTGACTGATATAGTTACTGTATTACCTAAATTCTGCAAATGAAACTAAGCCTCAGAGGGTTCAGAAGCACACCCACCTCTTGTCATTCAGCCCATACCTTCTAACCACCTGGCAATCTTGCCTCAATATGCAGATTAAAAAGTCGCCAAGTAATTAAGGCAGCAACTCTTAAACTCAGCCTCATGGTGCTAAGAAGACTTCTACTACACCTCTACCTTGGCTTGGTCAATTGAGAAGACCTCTGTTTGAGTCCTATTTATTTCTTCCTTTAGCAAGTGGTGATTTTTTTCTTTTTCTTTTTCTTTTTTTTTTTTTTTTTGAGAGTCTCATTATGTCAACCTTGGTAGAGTGCTGTGGCATCACAGCTCACAGCAACCTCAAACTCTTGGGCTTCAGCGATTCTCTTGTCTCAGCCTCCCAAGTAGCTGGGACTACAGGTGCCCACCACAACGCTTGGCTATGTTTTCTTTTGTAGTTGTCATTGTTGTTTAGCTGGCCCGGGCTAGGTTCGAACCCGCCAGCCTAGGGGTATGTGGCTGGTGCCGTAACCACTGTGCTATGGGTGCCAAGCCAGTGTGATTTTCTTTAACTATCACAAAATTCTTCACAGGATGATTGTTTTATAAAATTCAAGGCAAATGGGAAGTGAGACTTAGCCATTTGGGTTCCTCAAGAAGCCACGCCCTGGAGGTGGGATCTTAGTTGTGTCATGAAGTATATGTGGTACCCATGTAGGGGATGCTGTATATCTCGTTTGGCTCAACTGCAAGTTCAACACTTTTTTTTTTTTTTTTTGAGATAGAGTCTCACTTTGTCGCCCTCAGTAGAGTGCCGTGTCATCACAGAAACCTCAAACACTTGGGCTTCAGTGATTCTCTTGCCTCAGCCTCCCAGGTAGTTGGGACTACAGGCTCCTGGCACAGCACCTAGCTATTTTTAGAGACAGGACCTTGCTCTGGCTCAGGCTGGTCTAGATCCTGTGAGTTTAGGCAATCCAGCTGCCTCGGCCTCTCAGAGTGCTAGGATTACAGGCGTGAGCCACTGCGCCTGGCCCAACAAATATTTTTGAATGCCTGCCACGTGCTAGGCACTATTCTAGGCCCTTGGGATTTAGCTGTGAAAAAAAAAAACAGACAAAATAAATTACCCTCATATATGGTTCACTGTTTTGTTTATTTATTTTTTTGCAGTTTTCGGCCAGGGCTGAGTTTGAAACTGCCACCTCCAGCATATGAGGCCGGTGCCCTACTCCTTTGAGCCACAGGCGTTGCCTTTCCACTGTTTTATTTTATGTTAAACATCCATTTTGTTAAAAATACTGTTCCTTAGGAACCTCACTGTGGAGGTTGTCTCACCATCCCATTTAACTTCTCAGCCCTGTACTGTGCTGCCAACATGAACACATTGTTTGTATGGTTGTTCTCCAAGAATATTCTTCTTAAAGAGTAAGGGTCAAGGAGGAAAGAAGGTGGAATGTTTGTCCTTGCTGAAGGCAGTACAGTGAAGAGGAGAACAGCACGGACACCTGAGGTAAACTGGCTTGGTTTAAATATCCACGGCCCCACTTACTGGCTGTGTCACTCTGGGGAAGTTACTTAACTTCCCCAGACCTCAGTTTTCCTCTTCTGTAAAATGGGGGTGGCAAGAGCCCAATACATGGAGTTATTGAGAGGATCAAACGAGAATACATGTGAAGTCCTTAGACTGGTGAGAAGAACAGCTAATGTGTATTACTGTTATTTTCACTTTGTGGGGATTATTAGAGATGGCAAGTTTCATGGAGGTCCCCTGGCCAACTCTGGAAGCTTTTCAACAGAATAGTTTCATTAATGTGGAACACTGACTATTTTTCTTAGACTCTTATCCTCTGGATTCCTTTCTTCTCATTATTAGAACTTGTCCCTGTCTTTGTCTTCCTTGCAACTCACATGTCCTCCATGCTCAGTAATTCCCCTTCTCCTGAGATACTTGTGCCAACGAATATGCCTTTTCATAAGAGCCTAGGCATTTGGGCCTCCACCAACAAGGTTTTATTCTAATTTAACTCAATCGAAGAGCTTTTGTTATGTGTTTACCACAGGCAACTTGATCACGGAGGGAAACGTAGAGGCAGACATTTATAGAGGTGATAGGAAGAGGAATCCAGTGTTGTCAGAATTTACAACCACCCAAACTGTCTTTAGCCATCTTCATAGTATGCTTGACAATTAAGTCTGTGACCTTGCCATGGGGTAGTCACATTGGCAGCGATGCACAAATAACTCAATATCATCACCTTGGTCTATCTGTGACTCACAGCTGTGTTGGTGTCTTGCTGAGTGGTGTTAGTTATTGTTGTGTGTTTTTGTGTGCTATCCTGAGAATGTTGGAGCTTGAATTAGAGCAATGAACAAACATTACATTTTTTGTTGAATTTGGGAAGAGTGGAAGTGAAATCAGGGACACATTAGTCCAAGTTGATGGGGATGATGCCAGGAAGAAAATGGCAGTGTACCAATGGAATACACTTTTCTGAGAGGAGAGAAAGTGTCATTGATGAAAGGAGATCGAGGCCAGTAACAAGCAGAACTGATGAAAACACTGCCAAAATTCACTGAATTGTGCATCAAAATCATCAGCTGACCATGAGAAGCACAGCAGAGCAAGTAAGCATTGGTAAACGGGGTAATCATAACTGAAGGTCTTGGCATGAGAAAGAAGTGTGCAAAATGGGCTCTTGCATAGTGACAATGCACCAGCTCGTGTGCGTTGGGAGTTTTTAGTGTGCAAACAACTAACTGTATGGGCCTCAATGACTGTTTTCTTTACCTGAGGATAAAGCAAATATTGAAAGGAAGACATTTTGATGACATTCAGGACATAATGGGTAATATAACAACAGCTCTGATGACCATCCAGAAAGAGTTCCAAACTGCTTTGAAGGGGGACTAGGCAGTGGCATGAGTGTATAGCTTCCCAAGGCGAGGACTTAGAAGGCGACTACAGTGATACTCAGTAGTAAGGTTTATAGCACTGTCCCAAGGATGAGTTCGTGAACGTCATTGTCAGACCTTCGTAATCTATCTTTACTGAGGGTTTCATTTCCTTCATTAGTAATCCACCTTGTACCTGTTTTTAAGTCTTTTGTTCGGCAATCGAGCATTTGTTATGTGTTTTAACATGCCTCTGGTTCCTCGGAGTACCGTGGTAAGGCAACAGGCATGATCCCTGCCTTTCTAAGCATCTGAGGGGTGGAGATTGGGACTGGTCGTAGGAAGGAACTTTCTTTTACTCAAGTGTAATCCCACCCACCTCCTCGTTTTATGGAGTAAGTTCTCAATTCTGGGGAGGCTAGAGAGACAGCTGACAATGAAAGGGAGCTGTTCAGGCATCACCTCTGGACCCTCGGAGCTTCTTCTTTCCTGGGAGCAGAGGCAGGGGCTTTTCCACCCCACCGGTGACAGTGCAGATGGGTCGGAGAATAGTACCCTTCTGTGTGCTGGAATCCAACTGGATACATCAATCTCCTTGGAGGACAAATGAAATTAATCCTCTCTCCAGATGGCAGCAAAGTGACAAGAGTGTGGAGATTAAAAGAGATTGTGAGGTTGTATGGGTGACAGCACCATCAATCGGGTTAGGAAACCCAGCACTCTGTTGTCACCAAGGGTAAATGGCACCAGATCGTTTTTGCAAGTCTGATGGGTTCCGGATCCTGGAGAGAAGCCTACTCCTATTAACTTTCCTCAGATTTAACTCCTTTAAATTGTAGAATTTCTATTTCTAAGACACTGTTTTCATTCATCTGTTAAATACTATTTCTCCATTGATCTCTTTGTGTCAAGCTCTTCCCTGATGTTAACATTTTCATTTTTACTGACTTTTATAACACCCTGTGACTGCTGGGTTCCTGGGAAGCAACTCTGACTCTGAGACAGCATGGCTTTGCCCACAGTGTCCTGGGATTCCTTTCTTCTCATTGGCTCAGTACTGTGTGGGGAAGGGGCAGCAGCAGGATGGGCAAGGGGAGGTGGTGGCAACACAGTCGCAGCATGTCGTGACTCAGCATCTGCTGACTCCATGGCAAGTTCTGAAGCTGGAATAGCCCCCTGAGTTGTCCCTATTTGGAGGAAAGGACCAAGTGTTTATACCCCGTCAACCAGTCATCGATGCAGGCTGCTCTGGGATGCGAAGGCAAGGCCTTAACCTTGGGCAAGCTGGCTGTCCTCAGCCAGGCACCTGGGAGTTGTCAGCCTGCAGCCTTCCCCAGGGAGAAGAACACCTTGCATCCTGATGGGGAAATCGAGGCAGCACAGCTCAGCATCCTTGACATTTAGAGGGGCCATCAGGAGAAAGTGCACTTTGGAAACTTCCTTGACTCCATCACTGACTTCATAATTATCTCATCCTTAGTATCCTTAGTCATCCTTCACCTTTTAGTAGCTTTTTATAGTAACTTCTCCTTCTTTCTCAATATTCTCACAATAGTAATATGCTCCTCTTCCTACCATGCTCATGCTTCTCTCTCTTTGGCTTCTTTCTTAATTCATGACCATGGTCACATCTCCTGAATTTCATTCTTAGAACTGCTCTTTCAGCCATTTCTGTCTTGGTTATCTCAGCCATCTCTGAGGCTTCAAAGACAGCCCCGATAGGAAAGGGTCCCAGTCTGTAGAGATACCCTTGATCTCATTTCTAATCACCTGTCCATTTCAAACTCAGTATGCTTCAAATCCAACTTGTCCTGGTTCTCAAACCAATTCCCCCCCGCCCCCCCGACTTCCCTTTTTCTTCCCACTCTCCCATCTTCCTAATCATTATGCTTTAGGTCTCCTGTTCACTTGGAGCCCCTTCATATGCCTCAATTACCTTCTTCTTGTCACCAAACCTTCTGAGTTCATCTGTCAGAAATATCTGCCCCGTCTGTGCTTTTCCACAGCTGATACTTGTTCAAGTCATTATCATATCACATCTGAACTACTGCAGTCATAAAGACTTGGAAGACTTTCCTTCCATTTATGCAGTATTTATAAAGTGGCTGGCACTGATCTAAGCACGTTATATATAACATTAATACATTTATTTCTCATAAGGTAGGCAGGTACTATTATTAGACCCATTTTACAAATAAGAAAATTGAGGCATTGCAAGGTTAATACCATGCCGGAGGTCACATGGCTAATAAGTGGTAACCCCAGAATGATGAACCCCAGCAGCCTGTCTCGAAAACTTGTTCTGTTAACCATTAAGCTGACCTGCCTTGGCTCAGCACCTGTGGCTCAGCAGCTAGGGTGCCAGCCACATACACCAGGGCTGGTGGGTTTGAACCTAGCTCAGGCCTGCCAAACAACAATGGCCACTACAACAAAAAAAAATAGCCAGGCATTCTGGTGGGTGCCTGTAGTCCCAGCTACTTGGGAGGCTGAGGCAGGAGAATCGCTTAAGCCCAAGAATTTGAGGTTGCTGTGAGCTGTGATGCCACAGCACTCTACTGAGGGCGACATAGTGAGATTCTGTCTCAAAAAAAAAAAAGCTAACCTGCCTCAAGCATGGCTTGGCTGCTGGCCACATTATCTTCATAATCTTCCTCATTATTACTCTTGCAGAAGAGGCTTAGCAATCATTACTCCCTCCTATCTCCGGTGAGATTAAATTGAGCTGTATTTATCTTTATTTCCCCAGGTTGACTGAAAGCTTTCTGAAGGCAAAGATCAGGTCTTATTCTTTTCTGGTTGTAAATGACAGGAATTTGATGAAATTCATTGATTGAATTGTTTGAAATACCACATTGATAGCCTCCTAACGAGCCTCTCAGATTTCACAGTGGCAGTTAGTTCTCTGTGTGGCGCACAGATGGCCTATTTAAAGTGGAAAACAGACTTAATTAATTCCCTGTCCAAACCTCTCTGGTGGATTCCTGTAAAATCAGAAATCGTCACCATGGAAGGCTCTGCATCACCGGGCTCCTTTCTATTAGGTTATGAAGTAGGAAATGTTTGGTTTCTGAAAGAACTAAGTCTGACAGTTGATATCTGTGACATTTCACATCAACACTTGTTTGATTTTTATTATGAAGGTATATCCTCATTCTTTCAAACACACTTTGGCTTGTGATTATCTTTCAAAAAATTTTTAAGAGCAATTTTTGCAAAACCATGGATAAGTCAAAAATTCGTGTTATTTTCAAATGTAAGTTCTGTCATGGAAAGAATGCAGTGCAGACAGCTTGAAATATCAACACATGTTTGGGAATTATGGGACTACTGAATGCACTGGTGATTTTAATCTTAGAAATGAGCCAGGTGGGCAACCCAAGACCAAGGTGGATAAGGATGAGCCGAAAGCTGCAGCTGAAGCGAATCTGTCTCAACCTGCACGTGAATTGACAGCAGGGTTTGACATGACTCTTTCAATAATATTGGAGCATTTGAAACAAATCAGCCAGATAAAGGAACTGGATAGAGGGGTCCCACATGGATTAAATAAGCATTAGAGGAGAAATTGTCTCAAAGCTTGCCTTTCTTTGCTGTCACAATAGAAGGCTACTTCTATACAGTATTGTTACACGTGATAAAAAATGGATTCCTTTTCACAATTGCAAGCATTTGGCCCAGTGTCTGGATAAAGGTGAAGTGCTGAAACACAGTCCAAAACCAAAGTCCGGAGTTGGTATTATCCACAGCAGCTTCATAAAACCTGGTAATTACAGTGGATGTGGACTGCAACCAATTGAACGAAATGATGATGATGTTTGTGATTCAGCCGCTGAGATTGGTCAATAGAGACAGGTCAGGCCTCTTGCAAGACAACTCTCGACCACACAAACAACGCTGCTTCAACTACAGAGACTGGACTTGGAAACTCTCTGTCCTCCACTGTTGCACCTACCACTTCTTCCAGGCTTTTGACATTTCTTGCAAAGAAAAATATTAAATTCTCAACAAGCTGCGGAAAGCGCCTTTTGTGATTTCATCACCACTGGCTTTCAGGCTTCTTTGCCGCTGGCATTCACAAGCTACCGTTAAGGGAGCAAAACTGTGTCCATAGTTTAGGCGCATGCTTTGATTAATTGCACTGCTTCTTGTTTAAGGTAAAATAAACTAAACTTTGGATTCGAAATCGGACAATTCATATGTTAAGGCCGTACGCTCATCACTCAGCGGCCCTGGGCTCTGTACGAACAGGCCAGCGCGTTCCCCGCTAAACCCCGCCCCAGCTCCGCCGCCTCTCGCACTCACTCCGCCCCTGGCCCGGCGGCTTCTCTCACCAATTTTCCTCCTTTCTTTCCTCCTTTCCACTTCCTTCTTCGCTTCCTTCCCTGAAATGTTCCTCTTCTGTCTAAAATAGACAGAAGCATCCTCCTCCCATTCTCTGCTTCCTTCCTCTGCTCTGTTGCGAATCGTAGCTCTTCTGAGAGTATCAGTCTCTACTCCACATTGTATTTTGTAGTTAATTTCTTTGTATTCTGTTTCAAGGCAAAGACCTGCCTTTCTTCTTTAACATATTATCAATGAGCCTAGAACAATGCCTGGTACACAGTAAGCCTCAACAAATAACCTGTTGCACGAATGAATGAAGTAGGGAAAGCAGGGAAAACTGCCCTTGGGTCCGTTCAGGGCTCTTACTCCGTCAGCCAGCAGGGGGCTCTACTCTCTAGAATTCAGGAGCGCGTACAAATACCTTCATTGTGGTTTACCTGAAATTCTGCCTCATAAAACCAGAAACATCCACCTCCTCCTTTCCCCCCCTCCAAGAAGGATTGTGCCAACCCAGGCAAATATTGAACTTTGTGTTAACAAACAAGTTTTGCTTTTTATAGGTGGTCCTTCAAGGATTTTGGGGGTTTGCTTTTTGGAAGGTGTAAGCTTTTGCTGCTAGAAACTACACTTTTTTATTCACTCACAAAGACACACAGTCATAAATAAAAGTGTATAGAATCAGCCAGACAACAGCACAGCAGTGATGTAAGTTTATGTAAGTACTTAAGCCCCACAAATTAAACAGCCGACTGAATGAAGCCAATCAATTATATTATAAGTGTTTATATCCTTTTGAAAGGGAGAAGCCTCTTTCTGGATTTTTTTTTTCTTTCCCTGAAAATTGTCTCCTCAATAACCTGGCAATATAATATATTTTGTTGGGAACAGATGTCAGAAATATATTAGTAAATATAACATCTTTTAGAAAATACTCCCCCCCCCCAAAAAAAATAAGTGGTTTTAAAGTTTGTGTCAATTTAGAAATTGAAAAATCCCCACTGGAAGAAATGGCTTGTGCATTTTGTGAATTTGAATGGACTTATTGTCTCTTGCCAATAGCCTTTAGAGTAGATTCTGGCAGGAGTGCCAACCTCACTGCCAAGACAAAAAAGAACTATATATTATGGCTCCTGCTCTGCCGACACAAAGTAAAGCGAGTTTGGCAACACTGACCCCTTGTTGGGAAGGCCCAGGTATAGTCACAAGGACATTAATATGGCTTATATGCTGTTACTCACGTCTGTTTCTGTACAAATGACCCTTAATTTTGTACACAAGACAAATTGCCTCCCTCGTCAGGCAGCAGTTTCCTGGAAAAACCACAGTAACCTTCTGTAAATGAACCAGAGTAAATGGATTCTTGTAGAGGAAGAAGCAAAGAAGAACTCATGGGGGAATGGACAGTTTACCTCTATGGAGAAGGCTGCCTATCAGGGTGTTTTTAATGTACAATCTGCAATCTTAGTTTCCAAACTGTCAATCTATTTCAGCCCAGATATTTGGGTTTCTTCCTAGAAAAGAAATAAGTGAAATTGTTAACTCTAGGCAGGGGAAAATGAATCCTATGGTTCACTTCACACATAACTTCCAGACTTAGGAAGTAGGTAAAGAAAAATGTCTGTTGAGTCTGGTGACCTGACTCAGCAGCTATTGGTTAAAGGGATTCCTTAGAAAGGAGAGCTTTATTTAACTGTGTTCAAATAAAATGCTATGCTCAATTTGTTAATGTTTGCCCAGTGCGGGCAGAGACTCCTTCCCAGGTAGTGTGTGCGCAACAATTACACTGACAAAAGAGGCGCAATTTCTACCCTCAGAGAGCTTATGAAACTGCTTGTAGTATATGCACACTTGAAAGAGGCTTAAGATTGTTCCGAAGTAGGATACTAATGGTAGCCACCCAGACTCATCTATTTCAGGAAAGTGGGGGTCTTGATCCCATATTTAAAAACTGAAATTGGGCTGAAGTTTGGATATATCCAGTCTCTAGTAAGTACAACACAATCATGTATAGTCAAAAGTCTTTAGCAACATGGCAGCCCACCTGAGCACAAAGGCACCACTGCAGAAATGGGGTCTAGACGGGACAGAGGGCAAGTCTTGTATTTCAGCATGTATGATTAAATAGCAGTTTCTTCTTTTTCTAAGGTGTATCCTGAGCACCTACTGTATGTAAACTGCAGAGCAAGGGCCCTCAAGTTATTTATGATTGAAAAGAGGATATGACATGTACATAAATTGCTGAAATAGACTAGACACAGGGATGTGAGTCTTGAGGGAGGTATGTGTCAAGTGGTGAGGATTCAGAGGAAGGTGGATCACTCAGAGACTAGAAGTCTGGGGAAGCTGTCAATGGCAGGCAGATCTCATAGGACAAATAGGACTTGAACGCTTTGGAGATGGGCATGGTCTGGGGCTCAGTCCAAACCAGTAGCAGGTTCTGAAGCTTTGGTTCCCCTGTGTTTGTATATTGGAAGCCCAGCTAGAACTTACATTGGTAAATCAAAAACAAGATGTCAGCTGACCCTCCAAACATCAGCCAACCACCTTCCCCCTTTCATGTTCCTCTGTCTGTCTAAATGTCAGTACTATTCTTCACGTTGTTTTTAATTCACTAGCTCAAAAGTCACTTCCTCTAGTAGGAGCTAGTGAAATAATGGTGTCTAATTCCCCTAATTCTTTTGTATCCTCCTTATATATGATGATAGCTGTTGCCCAAGCTCACAAGGCCATGGGACTTTTCATAGAGGTGGCACTGCCCTGTTCTGAACAGAAGGATGGCCCAGAAGCTTTATGTTTTTGTACCACTGGCTCACGTGATGCAGCCGTGGAAAAGTGGGTGCTGGAAGCTGTCTCCACGTCCTGCTGCTGAGGCAGCCAACTGATGCACGTGACTTGAAGGGGAAGTAAAAAATGGAAGGCAGCCAGTGATCCTTGGAATTGGGGAATGGCACTTCCTCTCTGAACCAGTAAGCTTCCCAGCACGGGTGTTAATGTTTCTGCGAGACTCAGGCTTCCCACAGACACATCCAGGTTCTGAGTGGATTCAACACTGCCACAAGGAGCCTCATTTTACATAAAATGGTAAAAGGGCAAGATCCGGGAACATCGTGAGATGGCCAACCAGGAATAGATGCTTGCTCCCACATAACTAAAAATGGACTTACTTATCTCTGATATGGAAATGGTATGATAAACAGAGAGCTTTTGAGATGCACAAACACTCCAACAATAATAATTCCAAGCCAGAAAAGGGCTTGACACGGACTGGATGCTGTACCCATGTCATTAATGCCATCTTTACAAATCAAGGGCAGCTTAGAGAGCTTCCTGCTCCTGTTCACCTAGGACAGATGCCCTTGAAATAAATCAAGGTATTGCCTCACTTCAACCTAGAGCTAACTTGTCTGTTTCCTAAACCATATGGTTTTGTACCCATTTTATGTATTTGGAATCCGTGAAGCATTCTGTTAAACCTTCTGATGAAAAACAGGAACAATCCGCATTGCTGACTGCCAGTAGACTCTAGCCATGACCCAACAACCTGACGCCCGCACATTTTTATCATTTCTGCATTTACGAGAATACCCACCTCCTTTCCCTGTCTGTCAGAGGAGCTGCAATGAGTCACTATTCCACCTGAATTCTTCCAAAACCTGTTTCTAGAGAGTCACGGACCTACCTGAGTTAGTCCCTTGGTAAATTTGTGACTACTGTTTCTATTCACCTTTGCTGAAGTCCCTTCTCTGCCTCCTTCAGTTCTCCTCCTGATCAGAAGTTTGTTTTCTATCTCCAGGAAGATCTGCCAAGGAATTGTTTCTAACCTTGAATTCCCCATACTCCTGCTGAGCAAAAACTGCTGCCTTAGACGTGGGTCCACCCTGCATTTACTCAGACTCAGCTAGTTATGAATTTAGAACCCCGGAAACAATTACAAAACATTCCTCAAAAGAAAGTAACAACCAGATTTCATTCATTACTGGGATTGCCTTATGTGCTACTTCTCCTAAAGAGCATAAAAATCCATATTTTTGTTTGAAAAAAAATGGACCTATTTTTATCCAGCAGCCCAAATTAATTACTCTTAAAGCTTTTTAGGATCTCAGATGAAAGATGCTACTGCAGTGTGAAGTTCTAATATTATTTATATCTCTAGTCATCAACATTAGCTGGTTTCTCCTTTCTGGAAACCTATTTATCACTTGTATAAATACCGTATTTGGGGAGCTTCCTGCATTAAGTCATCTCCTGTCCTTTTAGTGCCCTTGATGTTCATTATGCTTTCCTGGTGAGGCTTGCAGAGACATTAATGTAGGGGCCTCTCCTGTTTTAATACTCTTACAAGGTCTTTAATTTTATTATTGCTATTGAGATAAAATTTGACAATTACTTTTGCTTTTGCCTTATGTAAAACACTATCTTTTTTTTTTTTTGAGACAGAGTCTCACTATGTTGCTCTTGGTTGAGTGCTATAGTGTCACTGCTCACAGCAACCTCAAACTCTTGGGCTTAAGCAATTCTCTTGCCTCAGCCTCCCAAGGACCTGGGACTGCCACAACGCCTGGCTTTTTTTGTTGTTGTTGCAGTTGTCATTGTTGTTTAGCTGGCCCTGGCAGGGTTTGAACCCACCAGCCTCGGTGTATGTGGCCGGCACCATAACCACTGTGCTATGGGTGCTGAGCTGACTATTTTCTTTCTTATTGGCATGATCAGACTTTTCTCCTGATGTCAGTATCATTATTCACAAACATTTATTGTTAACCTCCTAAGGTGCTAGAAGCTGACTAGGTTCTGGGGCTGCCAAGCAATCCCTAGGTCCTTAACCTTCTTCAAAAACTTAGCTTAGATTGCGTCTCTTCTGAGAAGTTACATCTGGCATGTTCTCTCCTACCTTGCAAGAGTATGGCAGACTGGCCTTCTGTAATCCCCTCACTTTGAGTATGGGCAGGACCTGTGACTTGCTTCCCATCGGTCACATATTGCAAAGGGGATGGGTTGTCGCTTCCATGTTCATCTTACATAAGACTTTAATGTCTGTCTTGCTGAGAAATTCATTCCCTTGCTGGCTTTGATGAAGCAAGCAGCCATCTGGGAAAGCCCACATGGCAAGGCACTGAGAGTGGTTGCTGGGTGATACTGGTAGGAAATTGAGGCCCTCAGTCCAATGCCCAACAAGGAACTAAACAGTACTAGCAGTCATGTAAGCTTGGGAGTGCATCCTTCCACAGTCAAGCCTTCTGATTAGGACCCAGCCTTGGTCGATACTTTGACTGCAGCCTCGCAGAGGATCCATCTAAATTATGCTTGGGTTCTGACCCATAAACACTGTGCTATAATAAATGTGCACAACTGTGTCTCCTCTTGCCTGTGGAGGATATGTTCCAAGACCCCTAGTGGATGCCTGAAACTGTGGATAGTACTGAAGTCTATATATACATGTTTTTTCAATCTGACAACTGGCACAGCTATTAAGTGACTAGTGGGCAGATACCTAAAGTGTATATAGTTTGGATACACTGGACAAAGGGGTGATCACCTCTTGGGCCAGTTAGAATAGGATGGTGCTAGATTTTCTTATGCTACTCAGAATGTTGCACAAGTTAAAACTTATGAATTTTTATTTTTGGATTCTTCCATTTAATATTTTCGGACCATGGTTGACTGAGGGTAAATGAAGACATGGATAAGAGGGGATTTCAGCTGCTAAATTTGTGGTAATATTGTTACAAAGCAATAAAAAAATGATATGTGTATCTAATTTCTCTCTCTTCTATGGGCCCTATGTATATTGTACAGAGCTCTATTAATGTATTTAGATTGTGCTGTAATCTTTACTTTTGCATGTCTGAATTCCCCATATGCAATGAGGGCCATAATGATAATCACTGAAGCAGGGTAGAAATGTACATAGAATCTTCTAAATGTGCAATAAAGAAAAAAATAGCTTTCTTTTGTTCTCATCTGAAGAAGTCTCAAGACCCCATTGTGATGGTGGCTATGTGTAGGGCTGTGGGGGGAAGAGGAGTTTCTTACACTTATCTATGAACATAACTCATCAAATCGTGTCTGGTTGCCGTGGCCGTTAGTCAAATTCAAGAACCAAATTCCTCTATCAGAGCTGTTTTTCTCCTTTTAAAGCTTTCCTGCCATCTTTCTCCCACATTTTGCCAAGTATAGGGAAGGTTCATATATCCTCGTGGCAGTGGGGAGAGTGGCTGGTTCAGGTGATGGTGCGTGAGTTGCTGTCTGTGTTGGTGCCAGCCTGCTCAGAGCTCTGAACTGTGCTTCTTATTTCCAGGCATCCTGCTGGCACCTGTGCTGATGGCTACTCATGGCCTATCTCTTCACCTGATCAGGAGCTGGGAGACTTCTTTCTTCTGATTAACTCCATATTGACCCTTGCTGGCTCTGTAGACTCTATCCACTCTGTGGTCTCTGCTATGGGCCATTTTGACACTAGCCTTATTGGCTCTCTGGCAGTCCTGTTGGCCTTCTGTGCTCAATTACCTTCTGTGTCACCTTTGGGAGAACCAGCTGGATCATCCCAATCCCTTGAACTTTTGTGGCACATTTTGATAAAGGAACTTGACCTTTGCCCACAGTTCCAGAGAACAAGAGGCACAAGCCTCATCTACTTCCAACTTCTCTCCTATTCTACATCATGCTCTTACAGCCAGTGTAAGGCCTGAGGAAGAGGCAATGCTGGTCTCTGAGAGATTCAGGTGGAGTCTTCACTTCACTTCCTTCTCTCCAGATCTTCCTCCATTACCATCACCTCTCTGGAAGGCCTTCAGATTCCTCATTCTCCTTGGGGGTAACTCCCCCTTATGTCATTTCCTTCAGCTTTCTTTTCCTATTCTAGATGGGCCTTTCCCTTTTCTTCCCTGGGACACTGAGCCTCAAGGCTTAGCCTTGAGAATATTATGCTGCTGGAAAAGAAATTGCTTACTAATCAAGAGAGATGCACCAGGAGTTAATTAAACAATATTATCTCCATTATACATTATGCCATAAAGGAAAAGATAAATATATTTGACTCTATTGACTTTAAAAATCTGACAGTGTTTAGTGTTGGGTACAGTGAGGGACTCATATTTGGGAGGGGAGCACAGATTAGTACAACCACTTAGGAAAACAAGTGGATGTTGCCTGAGCAGAGTTTAATATGTGTGCACCCAGTAATTCCACTCACAGATCCTGAGAAACTCTTAACCTAACCATCAGGAGACCTGCAAAAGAATGTTCACAGCAAAGATCTGGAAACAATTCAAATGACCATCAATACAAGAATGGACGAAGAATTAAATTGAGGTATACTTATACAATGTAACACCATTTGGCAGTGAAATGAAATGAATGAATTATGGCCACACAGTCAATATGGATGAATCTCAAAAACACTATGTTGAGTGAAAAAAGTAAAGTCACAGCATGAAGGAGGAAGGGCAGGCATGCGCCCTGCATCTGAAGGTCAAAAACCGGCAAAACTGAGAAATGTTTTGTTCAGGAGATGGATATTAAACCTGGAGAGAAAAGCAAGGAAATAAGACATTATAAAGATTAACTCTGTGGGAAGGAAAGGAGGGAGAGAGAGGCATTTGGGGGCGAACATCCCAAGGCTTTAAAGGTAACTCTCCATTTCTTAAGCCAGGGCAGGGAAACTTTTCTTGAAAAGGAGGAGGGAGTAACTATTTAGGCTTTGCAGGCCATGCAGTGTCTGTCACAGGCACTCAACTCTACCATTACAGCATAAAAGCCACAGACAACAGGTAAAGGCTGAGTGTGGCTGTGTTCCAATAAAATTTTATTTATGGACATCCATTTGAATTACACATAAATTTCACATGTCAAGAAATATCATTCTTCTTTAGATTTTTTTCTAACTACTTGAAAATGTAAAACCACTAACTCATGAGTGATACAAAAACTGGCAGAGGGCCATCAGAGCTATGTCTATATATAGGTATATATATGTATGTATTTTTTGTGTGCACATATGTGTGTATATATACTTTGTATATGTTTGATACTGTTTATAAGAAAATTTTTTAAATTTTTTTTATTTTTACATATACATGTGATTATTAGGTTTCCACTTTTTGCCTTCACAGAATTAAAAAGGCTTAAAATTCAACAACAATAATAATGTTTCTGATAAGGACTAGAAACAAAAACCTCGTAAAGAATGAATGAAGAGGCTCGGCGCCTGTGGTTCAAGTGGCTAAGGTGCCAGCCACATACACCTAAGGTGGCGGGTTCGAATCCCCAGCCCAGGCCTGCCAAACAACAATGATGGCTGCAACCAAAAAATGGCCAGGCGTTGTGGCGGGCGCCTGTAGTCCCAGCTACTTGGG